>CM026415.1:384666-493199 GCA_014858505.1 Corymbia citriodora subsp. variegata
TAGATATTGTCAACTTGTTAGCGTCTTTAGCTCGCCTCCAAGGTAGTTTGGCCGTTTAGCAGCCTGTATCATTCGAAACTATGTTTCTCATTTTAATGTGAAGTCACTTGTACTGTAGGGAAAACAGATGAGAGAAGTGTCAATAATATGTTGGTTCCTGACAAAGAGCATATTGTGAAGCTTCTTAGCAAGATGAACTCCTTGACTTTGCCAAGGGACCTTGCTGCTAGGCTTTCTACTTTCAAAAACTTGAACGGGGCAGCGATGGGGCAAACATCTTCAAAGCATCAGGATGGATCAAGCCATGATATGTCCTCACCATCTACTATGGACTTACTTCAAGTGCTTTCAGCCACTCTTGCTTCGTCTGCTCCAAATGCACTTTCAGCTCTATCTCAAGGAAGCAGTCAAAGTAGCGATTCTGATAGAACTAAGATGAAAAGCCCTGACCTGTCCACTGGTGCTGTCGTGCAGAGGGGTACTGTTGACTTAGCTTCAGTCGGAGGGGAGAGGAGCAGTTCCAGCTACCAATCTCCAGTTGAAGATTCGGATTGCCAAATCCAAGAAACACGGCCTAATCTACCATTGCAGTTATTTAGCTCATCACCCGAGGATGAAAGCCTACCGAAATTTGCGGCTTCTAGGAAGTACTACTCTTCGGACAGCAGTAATCCTACTGAAGAGCGATCTCCATTGTCTTCTCCTCTGATGGTGCAGAAGCTGTTTCCCATGCGGACCTTGAAAGAAGCTATTGAATCTGAGAAGATGTCAACCAGCAGGGAGGTAAATGGGAGTGTTGAGCTTACTCAGAATTGTGTTCATACGGTGCCTTTTGAGCTCTTTAGGGATCCTGATAAAGGACCTGACTGTGGCCCGTATCAAAGTTCTCCATATCAGACTGGTTATACGTCTTCATCTGGGTCTGATCATTCGCCTTCCAGCTTAACTTTGGATTTACAGGTAGCTTAGTTCCTTAAAATCATTTCTCTCAATGGTGGCCTGCAAGCATCAAACTGATTTTTATGTGGTTTCTTTTGTTTTTTAGCAGGAGCGGACAGGCCGGATAATGTTTAAGCTATTTGAGAAGGACCCCAGTCATTTCCCTGGGACATTGCGGTCACAGGTACTGTGTTTGCAGCTCACTTGAAGTTGGTATACTTTGTATAATTGGCACACACTGCAATTGTACGGCCTTAGGCTCTTAGCCAGTGGGAAATCTATTGTCTGATTGGCAAATTTCCTGTTTCAGATCTTCAATTGGCTTTCTAACAGTCCTTTGGAAATGGAGAGCTACATAAGACCTGGTTGTGTGGTTCTTTCTGTCTATATGTCAATGTCATCTGCTGCTTGGGAGCAAGTGAGTGTATTCTGTTTATGCTCATTACCACATTTTATGTAGCTATTGTCTTAACTCTTTACTAATTTGCAGCTCGAAGGAAACCTGCTCCAGCACCTTCAGAGTTTGGTTCAAAATTCAGATACTGACTTTTGGAGAAGTGGAAGATTTTTAGTGCATACAGGCAAAAAGTTAGCGTCACATAATGATGGTGAGCAAAGGAAGAACGGATCTTATCGCTTTCATTCTTACTCTTTGCTTCATTATCTGTATAGTTTTAGGACTTTGGAAAAGGATTTGCTAAATGTGGTATCTATGATGAGTGATAGAGATGGAAGTTTTGTGTTAGTGGGCCTTTTCGTTGTGACTGCCTTCAATTTTCATAACTCCTGATCGATGTTGTTTGTAACTTTCAGGAAAGCTTCACCTATGTAGATCTTGGAAAACTTTTTCTCCGGAATTGGTGCTGGTATCTCCACTGGCCATTGTGGGTGGGCAAGAGACTTCACTTTTATTGCGGGGAAGGAATCTTGATCATCCTGGAACGAAGTAAGTTGGATCTGTTTCGCCACTGAGCTTCTCTTACATAACTATTTCCTACATTGTGCCAGATATTTATGTCCAAGTTGTGCAGGATTCATTTGACCTACGAGGGTGGATATATTTCGAAAGAAGTCACTCAAGTGAGTAGTCAGGGATCCCTCGATGAAATAATTGTGGGGTCTTTCAAAATTAATGGTGGGCTGCCAAATGCTCTTTGTCGCTGTTTCATTGAGGTAGCACTTCTCCCATTTGATTTATGCCCCTTATTTGGGGCTTATTTCGATTTGTTTTAATTTGAGGGAATGTTGTTTGGTGGGTGGATGTTTCTGCACTTCGACTTGTTATCGTCTTAGCTGGCTTAGTTCATTGGTTTCTGGTATTCATAGTCTCTTTCACATCGATTTTACCAACAGGTTGAAAATGGTTTCAAAGGCAACAGTTTTCCTGTGATAGTAGCTGATGCTAAAATATGCAAGGAATTGAGATTGCTTGAGTCTGAGCTGGAGGAAGAGCCAAGATCAAGGGATGGCAGTCCAGATGAGGGAAATCAAGATTCTGGCTGTCGGGTCAGCTCGAGAGCTGAAATCCTGCATTTCTTGAATGAACTTGGATGGCTATTTCAAAGGAATACAATCTCTTCGATGCTTAGGGATCCTGACTATTCTCTCCGCCGCTACAAATATTTGTTCACTTTCTCAGTGGAAAGGGACTGGTGTGCCCTGGTCAAGACACTCCTTGATATATCGGTATCAGGCTACTTTGATGCGGATGGTCAATCAAGTGAGCCTGTGAAGGCTTTGTTGGAAATTCAACTCTTGAATCGGGCAGTAAGAAGAAAGTGCAGAAAAATGGTCGACCTGCTTCTGCAGTACCATATAAGTACCAGCAAGGACTCCGGCAAAACATACATTTTCACTCCGAATATGGTGGGACCTGGTGGTATTACACCTTTACATGTGGCTGCTTGTACATCGGGCTCGGTTGAGATAGTTGATGCCCTGACAAATGATCCTCAAGAGGTATTAAAATTCGACTTGGTCATATTTTTGTGGCATGCAGAATTGTATTATAATGTAACCATGTAGAGCAGTGCCAATCTATAACGTACATTTCCCTTTTCAAGATTGCATGCAGTATCTTATTCATATGTGATGCTGAATACTTAGGTATTAATTGCTTATTTTGAATTTTTTTATTTGTGGTTTGGTTTATGACAAATGTTATGAATAGCCGTATGCACACAAGCGTGTGCTCATGTGATTGCTAGATCTTTACATTGGTCCTAACACTTAATATTATTATTATTATTATTTTTATCTCTTTCTAGATCGGATTAAATGGCTGGAACTCCCTTCTGGATGCAAACGGGAAGTCGCCCTATTCTTATGCTGTGATGAGGAATAATCACTCCTACAATGAGCTCGTGTCCTGTAAACTTGCTGACGGGAGGAACAGTCAAATTTCTGTGATAATTGGAAGTGAAGTGGAGGAAGCGCAGCCATCAGTTGGGCAAGAGTCTGGCCAGTGTGCCCAGTCTCAGTCAAGTGCGGGCTCATGCAAGAGATGTGCGGTCGCGGCAACAAAATATGGTAGGAGGTTTCCGGCTTCGCATGGTCTTCTTCATCGGCCCTATATCCATTCGATGCTTGTTGTTGCTGCCGTCTGCGTCTGTGTTTGCCTCTTCTACAGAAATTTACAGAAGGTTGGTTGTCATGCTACCTTCAATTGGGAACATTTGAATTATGGTGCCATTTAGGGAGTACATCTACTAACATATAAGGGGAAGCAAATGGAAGCTAATGTAAATACAAAGGCAGACTAGAGTGCATTTGTATCTGGAGAGGAAGTGCTTTGAGATGACTATCAAGCGCAAGGTTTCAAATACCCATCAAGAAATTAAGCAGGGTTTGGCATATCTGAATCTGCATACCCCTCCTTTTCAATTAGCTGCGATGTGAGAAGTACCAAGTTTTCTCTGACCTGGCTGTTCTGGAGAAAACTGGGACATAGAAACCGGTTAAAATCTCTATTGCAGCATGAGAGTAATTCCAGGAATGAGATGAGAGGAAAGATGTTGGGCGAATTATGACTGAATATATGTGGCGAGCTGGAGAAGATGCACTTTGCCATGGGAAGAAACTAATGCCGAAATCGAGGGAGGATGTCTGCAAAACGGGGATGAGCTAGGAAATTCTTTATCATAGAGGAAGTACTAATGTGGTAAGTTATATGTTTGTTATTACTGTTCTGTTCCTTTTTTGGGTTTTTGGTTTCTAATTTCTTTTGACTCATGGGTGCTAAACGAGCTATACCGACTCTGGACGAGTAACTGAGTTTGTTTTAACTGTAAAGTTGATCACGACTCCTTAGGGCTGTTGAGATTATTGTATTATTTTATTAGTTGAAAATATTTGTTCGGGTATATCTTGCAATATGCTGTATTTCCTCCTGGCTTGTTCAGTCGTCACTGAATCTTGATGGCTTCTGACCCTTCGTTTGGGTGCTTGGTATGGATGTTTGGCGCTTCTGTATCTTTGATTATTCATTTGCAGTTGAAAACAAGACACGAAATGGTGGATGGGACTCTGGACAGCATGTATCTGCATTCTTTGCTACACTGGACTTTCAATAATCGTACTTCGTTTTAGTTGGAAACATGCCTCTGTTCTGGCATCCTCTTGAGGAAACGTAATTTGGAGTCCATTTAACCGTGAAATGTTTGACAGTGTTTGAAGATTAGATATGATCAGGGCTGCCTGGGAAGATGGAGATTCCGGGATGTTCTTAATTCATTTTATAGATCGGTGACATACCAATATGGCGCAAAAAGTAGCTTGTGATGTTTAGTGTGTTGTGGATTCTAATTGACCTTAGGTTTGAGTTTTGAAAGATTGTGTCGCACCTAGACGCTTGGGTGGGTGCACAGAGAGGAACTTTATGCGAACTGTTTTCTTGATCGGTTCTGGAGATGTTGGATTGTCCCGTTTGATATGCCTAGTCGTGCACCGAATCCATTGGTACGTCTTAAGCTTTTCTCCAATTGACGATGCGGAGTTCTGTTCTATGGGAGTGATTTTGAGGGGAATGTTCAATTCGCTTCGTTTGTCATTTTGGGCTACTACGAGGAAAAGGTAGTGTTCGATGAACATGAAATGTTTCTTTTATCTTTTCCCAACTTCTTGCATCAAACTCACCACATCGGATGAGAGTTTATCCCAACTATGTTTAAGCATCAAATTTATCAAATGGGATGAGCATGTACTCAGATCTGCGAAAATCTGTTTAATCAACTTGTAGGTAATCACTGTATATGATATTTCCCGTTACTATTTTGGTATGGTAAACTATTTTGGTATGGTAAAATCACAAAAAAAAATCTTATAGGGAAGCTGTGCACAAGTTGTAGGACTTCATTTGAACAATGAGCTGCCTCCATGTAGGCTTAGTTGATCAATGTTGCTAACGTTTTTGGAAGAGCTGAGTTGCTGCTAAAATCATACTATAGTAAGATTTATGTCGGGGGTTATAGGATAAAGGCCTCTGATTCTTCTCGCGGTATCTTCCTTTCTTTGTTATGAATCTTTTGTTTATGTTTCGTTCTATCGTAGTCACCCTCCCTTGAGCAAGTCTTAGGAGTTTTACCTGTAATGATTTAATGTGCATTTGATAATCATTTTATTTTTAAACAATTTCTACTAAAATATAGTTTTTTCTAATTCTATTCCTTAAACAAATTTTTGAGCATTTGAAAGTATTTGGTAATTATCCAAAATTTCTATTTTTGGAATAGAAATTCGTTTGGTGTGATCCTTAAATTTTCTCAATAATTTTGTTATATTTTTATTTTTTTCTTTATTTTTTCTCTTTTTTATCTTTATCCTTCTCTTCTTCTACCAGCAAGAGGAAGAAGAGGAGGAAAAAAGAAAGAAAGAAAAAAAATGAAAAGAAAAGAGATAAAAAGAAGCTTTTAGCTTGATTCTGAATTTGTTCCTAGGAACAAACAAATATACTCGTAGTCATCATTAATCGGACGCTACAAGTATGTGGTAGCGGACTCGCGCAAACGTTACTTAGCTGAGCCCAGGCCAGGTCAGCACTGTATAAATCCTAAACCGGCGCTCACTTTCGATTCACACTCTTGGGGCTTTTTATTTATTTTTTAAACAGAGTGACATGGGCCATAAGCTGGTACAAATAGCGCCCCATGGACCGCTATAAAGACCTAATTTGTGCTGGACTAAGACCCAAGCAGCACACCCATAGGACCATTAATTTTCATACCGGCCCAAACAAGAGCCCAATAAGGATGCAAAACTAAGCCAATTAATAGCTCAACTGTGGTCCAATTTATATGATAAGGGCCTAGTTGTCTGATTCCGTTCGAGCCTTAGCGTGCGGTATCTGTAAAACGAAGAAGCTGTCATTTAAGGAAGAAAAAAACAAAAAATAGAGATAGTAGCCAAATTTTGGACGAAGGGGTCGCAGGATCAAATTTCATGTTGCAATTTAAAAAAAAAAAAAAAAAGATTCTAAGCCCTCCTTAAAGTTATTATCATGTAACTTCTCTAATTCTTCTTTCTTGATCTTGTGATCCTCCCATATAGATTTGGATAAGAACACTTTTTGCTTATTCAATCGAATAGAATAATGTAAAGAGATTATGAAAAAAGAAGAAAAGATAAATGGGAAGAGAGATAATGATAATGTTGGAGGCCATACACAACGTTTACATATATTATATTAGATTCTCACGCTTGAACTTGCAAAGATGCTTCCACAAATATAGAGTCCAAAAGCAAATGGCAAACATAACATATATTTAAAGCACACAATCAACCCTAGAAGTCCTTATGGACAAACTGAAAGACATGTCACCACGGTGATAAAGGATCAGATGCAGCAAGAATCTGAATCCAATCCCAGACAGGAAAGACAGCTTGACGTTGCCTCTTCGGCCCGATTGACAAAGGAGGAGACTTTTTCTACAGCATCTGTGCCTTCGCGGTCTCCATTCTCTCCTTCAACTGTTGTAATATCGGCGAGTTGCTGAGCCACTTCACTCATTGGCGGCCTGTTCGCACCGCTTCGTTCCAGGCACCTCTCTGCAATCTCGGCTACTCTTTGTACTTTCTCCTTTTCAACTGCACTAGCGCCCTTAAAGTCTATGACATCGGATAGCGGATCGCCCGTGTCACCCTTCACGGAAGAGGTTGTGTCTTCAACATCGGCCAGCGGCTCGGGCGTGTCACCCTTCACGGAAGAGGTTGTGTCCTCAAAATTGGCCAGCGGCTCGGGCGTGTCACCCTTCACTGCACGCATTTCACGCACGGAAGTGATGAAACGATGGATAATAGGGATCGGATTCTCGGGCTCGATGGCATTAGGTTTCTTTCTCGTGAGCAACTCCACAAGGACAACCCCAAAACTGTACACATCGCTTTGAGTTGTTAGCTCACCGGTGATTAAATATTCCGGGTCGATATAGCCCAACGAGTCTTTTTTCTGAGTGGCTACGATATGTCTATGCTCCGGTGATATGAGTACTGAAGTTCCAAAATCGGATAGTTTTGCTGAGTACTTTTGATCTAGAAGTATGTTTGCCGACTTGATGTTGCCATGAACGATTTGGGGTTCTGCTTGGGAGTGCATATGATCGAGTGCAAGAGCAACTTCGGCGGCTATTCTAAAGCGGTCTTCCCACGATTTTAAGACGGTCGACGTTTTTTGATGGATGTGTTGGAAGAGGGTGCCATTTGGAATGTATTCATACACCAGCAATGGTATTCTAGTCTCCAAACATATGCCTTTGAGCTTCACCACATTTCTGTGGCTTCTTTTCATCAGAAATTCAAGTTCATGCTGGAACTCCCCCTTTATTATAGACTTGTGCTCATCTTTAGGCTTCTTGACCACGACCATAGTGTCCCCTGCTATTGTCCCTCTATGGATGGAACTGAAACGGTTGTCACTGAGCTTATTGCGATAATCATAGTTATTGGTTGCTTTTGCCAGCTCCAACTCTGGGAAGATTCGAACTTTACGTTCTAGGAAGAACTCTCCTCCATTTTGACCGAAGTTGATCCTTTTGAGTCTCACCCTCATCGTGATAGAGACTGAAGCAGTAAGAGGTATGCCGAAGAAGGAGACAGCCAACACTGCCAAAGAATATATGTTATCAAATTAATGATTCAAGCATGTAATCCTTATACGATCCACACACTTCATTCAAAGAAATCAATTTCGAACACAACCCATTTAATCTCTTTTTATATAATCTCCATCTATCACTGTAAGATTTAGATGGTTAGTTACTATTTCAAAACATAATCACCCAATTAAACAGTGACAAAAATGGTTTTTGTAAAAAATGCATTCCACGTTATTTCTGGTGTAAGAAATCTTATAAAGGTCCTTATTTGAAAACTCAACACATGCCATTATACGATTAAATGTTTTTTTGTCCATCTTATTGAAGGAAACTCTAACCTATGGGATCACAAACATATAAATCACCCAAATTCCCGCATGACTAATGTATATAATTTATAACCCATCAATCAAAAGCAAGATGTCTTATGATTAGAGATGAAAAACATTTATTATTTACAAATTGATTATTTTGCTAAGACTAGTTTTAACTAGGGATGGACACTGGAGGGGGCATTCATGCCATAGAAGCAATTTTTTCCTGAGAAAGAATTAATCCACTTATTAAATGGCCATTTGACATTTTTCTGTTTTTATTTTTATCATTTTTATTAGAAAGAAAGGCCTCATGGGTGGGGATCCTAATAGAAAATAGAGTGGCATCATGGGTTGCTTTTGTAGTAGACTCGAACAATTTCTCCACCTTTACGCGTCAGTCAACGTGATTAAATGTGAAGATGAGGTGCCTGGAAAACAATTGTACCCGATTTTTTACCACTTTCCCACCTTGCATCTTCTATAAAAGCAACACACTTGTGGCGAGGAGATTGTATTTGGGGTTTCATTATTATTATTATTATTATTATTATTTCAGTTTTCGTAATAAATATTGCAAATAAAATGGAAGATAAGTATGTATATTTTTCTTCAAAAGGTACACGGGATGGATTGCCAATTGGCAGTACACCCCAGCCTGCCCTGCCACGTCCACCCCGACTATTGTCTCACCTAATGCCTTGCGGGCCATTTTTTGAGGGGAAATTTGCCCTCAATCATACTTAATTGAAGAACCCCACTCCTACAAGCTTTTACGTGTGGATCCATTCCTTTTTTTTCAGGTATTATTATCCAAAATATTCACATTTAAATATATATATATTTTAATATGTGTGTATATATAACTTCATTAACTTTAAATATGTGAAAGTAGATAATATATATTTATTATCTGACAAAAATTAATACATCCACCACAAAACCTCAATTAAAACATGGATTCTTACATCGTACTCTGTCAACTTAATTCAATTTACACGAGCAACGTACTAGGATCTGCCACGTGTCCAATAGCTTCACTTCCGTTCACTCTCAAGAACCCCACATGTTTGTTTGTACTCCTTTTCTTCCTTTGTTTATATTTTTCTGTTTCTCTCTTCTACCAATAATTAATTGAAATTTTGTGAACCATTCACCGAAGGATACCTAAAGGGAACAATTTTTACCCAAATCTAAATCAACCAAGATCTACAAATCTGAATAATAATTACTATAAAAGGATCTGGCAAACAGACAAAAAAAAGAAAAGAAAATAGCCCCAATCCAATCCATGGGTGTGATCATTGAAGGTAAGTTGGGTTTCAAAAATAAATTAATATAATATGAACCATCTAATGAATGATGAGGGGATATATATGGAATTACCTGGAAAAACTATGGCCAAAGGAGAAACTTTGCAGCGCTCTTTACCTTTGCCCTTCCTTCCAGCTCCGCACCAGCAGTCGTAGCTGCCGCGTTGATTCCGGCACTTTCCATGACATGGGTATCTTTTTGGGTATTTGCACTCATCGATGTCTACATCATACAGGAGATAAATTGAACATTTATCTGAGTTAATGGCAAAAACAATTTGAATAAGTTGTTGCATGGACTTTTAGTTAGGTGATGCTCTCCCGTTCAGGTTTTAGTTATAGTATTGTGACGTGCAACTACTATCTCTTAATATATATCTTATTTCTCTATTTTGAGTGCCTCTTCGTATCAAATCCGAGCTCAACAATGGTGTTGTTCCTTGCTATCAACAGAGATCGATGCTGCCTCGAACTTTCGCATTGACGTGCCAAACCTATGTTGCAAGAGTGAGGCGAGGTTTGTTGCCATGTTAGCTATGGTCAATAGGGACGACGACTAAGCCTAGGAAGGAGGGCATTGATCTTGACATGCATTCATACTTCTATTAATATGAGCCACTATTCTATGGGTGAGGGGATGTGCTAATATGCATATGTATCCCTAAATATGATGGGCTTGTCAGATTTGTCCATTTAGATGCACTTTAATAATTGTTTACCACGTTCAATGAATGTATACAGGCCCCAAGGGGAGAAAGGGTTGGGGGTTGGGGAAAAGAGGTTTGAGGGAGAAGGCAGGCTTATCATTGAAACGTGGGGACAGAGTCGCTAGAAATGATGTTGACCGGCATGAGGTGCAAGCCGAAGAGTGGACTATAGGTTGAGGAGAGAGAGAACGAGTGGTGCAAATTAAACGGCGGCTAATTAAATGAGTAAAACTAGATGGAACCAGTACAAAGATACACTAATTTCTCTATCTGAATTTAGAAATGTGATTAATTAATTAGTTATTTACATAATTCATTCGAGTGCCATAAGGCATGAGGAGTCGTATGGGTTAGTTACCTGTACACCCTACTATGCGATTGTAGGGATTCCCCTCATACCCATCCTTGCAAACGCAGCGATAGCCCGATATGAAGTCCTTGCATGTTGTGTTGCTGCCACAGGCATAATTGTTCCGCTTGGCATCTTGGCAAGTCACGTTCGATTCGACCATCCAGTCCAGGACAAGGCTTGAGGTGTTGCCCACATCCTCGAAACTCGGGAGAGTCCAGTTCGAGATATTGAATGACTTGTTGTCCACCACGAAGGCCCGCGCACAGCGGTTGAGTTGCGAGTCCGACCCGTTTTGGTCGGTGAAATTGATGCTAATGCTAAGCGTCGTGAGCCCCTTTGGGATGGATGCTTGACAGCAGCCTTGACCGGAGCAAGTGGTCTCGTTGGTGAAGTTGACGTTGTCGCCGCAGTAGGAGATGCAACCGCTCCCGAACGTCCCTTCATTGTCGGCCACAGACGCGAGGGCGTCGCAGCCGAGGACGGTGAGCTTGTTCTGGGTTTCTGAGATTCTGTACCGTGGATTTGAAGGTAGACCGACGGCCAGAGGACTGCTTTTGTTTGCTAGCACGCCATTCTGATTGTAGCACTCGTATGCTTCAGGAAGGCTGACGACCATGGTCGAGTCCCCAACAGAGATACTGCGTATCGTAAGATTCCCCGCCAGTAGCTGGACACCGCTCCCTTCCATGGTGGTGCAATTGAGCAAAAAATCTGCGGACCTCACACAATTGGTTTCGAGCCCAAACGGATAAGGTATTCTCACGTCCCCACACCAGTGTTGGCACTCTCCGGGCACGGCGGTAGCTCGGCCTTGTCGAAACCACCAGGCTACGGCCACCGTTAGAAGCCAATGCACTGCCTTCATTTCTTAAAAAACTCTCTCAAACTCTCTCTCCCGTGATTTTTGTCCGTTTTAGGACCTTTGTGCTTCTGTCCGTGATTATAGAGTGGGAGCCGTTCTCGCCGACCCATTATATACACATGGACGAATTGGTGAAATTAATTACAACAATGGAGGGCAGAAGGGTAAATCGTGTCAATAGAACAAATTGGAGGGACCCGATTGCATATATCAACAAATGCAAGACAGAATTATATGTATATATATATTCAAAGGTTTTACACAGGAAGGGTAATGCGCCCTTAATCATTGTCCTTGTGAAAGGGATGATCATAATACATGAAAGTGCATACATGACGGTATGTTAAGGCTGCTTAGTAAACTTCGCTCTATCTTGTATTTAAGAAGAAACAAGCACATGTAGTAGTACTAAGAAATTCAAGAAAATTATAAAAAATATTCTAAATTTATTATACTTATATCAATTTAGTCATAAACCTTTTGATAATTTGTCGATATAATCCTTCTGACCATATTAGAAAATGCTGAGGTGGTGGCCCAGTCAGCATTGACCGTCCTATGTGGCGTGATTACTATTGACATTGACAAATCATTAAAATTTTTATTAATTTTTCTTTTTTTTCCTTTTCAATACCTTTCCTTTAATTTTGTTGATGGTCAGAGACTATTGCTAGAGAGGGCTTGGTGAGGGTTGCTTATCCTAGCCACAGATGAGGGTTGCCATGGTTGGCTAGGGCTTGTAGGACCTCGCCTAGTGGTTAATGAGGGCATTGGGTCCTTGCCAGCCTTGGCTGATCGCAATAAAGAAAAAAAGGAAAAAAATAACAAAATTCAATTTTTAAAAAAATTGTAAAATTTATCTACGTCAATGCCAGCGGTACCATATAGGACAGTTGACGTCTATTCAATAATTTCTGGTTACAATTGCCCAGATTGATTATATTAGCAAATTGTCTAAATGTGTAGGATTAAATTTGGTCAAATTAAAAAGTTTATGACTGAATCGACACAAATGCAATAAATTTAAGATTTTTTTTGATAATTTTCCTTGAGAAATTCTAAATCCATTAAAGAACTCGTATTGAAAGTTTTTATTAAGTGATATGACAAGCTTCAATTGAGTGCTTAAATAGGGAGATTTATTCTTTGAATGTTTCGCTTATTGGATGCCAAAAAGAAATTACTATATCATCGATTACAAAATATTTAAATCGCTACTAGCTCGACGGCGGCCATTACATATTAAAATGACGGTTACATATCGGCAGCAGATTCCACTATAGGAGATTGGCCAGGCGGCTTGAAAGGTTCACCAAACTCAAGGCGACACTAAGATGGCCCTACAATAATATGATAAGAGATTTAAATAGTTTATTAGAGTTATGTGTAAGATGACGTTACAATTGTAAACTCGTACAGAAGGAAAACAGCAAATAAAAATTTTGTATAATTCAATTTTGTGGCAATATGAGGGGGATATGATCACAAATATACCAAAAAAAATCAAATTTAGCTTTTGATCATATTCATTGCATAGTTTCTCATAATATAAGATTTTAAGTTCAATCGGAAGATTGCTACTAGCAATGAAATTAATCTATGACACGGAGTTGGAACAAACATTTCATGCTTCTAAATATCTAAATTGCAACTATTTCCTTTATTTTCAGTTTTTCCTTGTTTTTGTTGTGGCCAATGGTTTCAAAAGAAATAATTATTAATACAGAACTTGGTGGGATTTTCCATCAAGAAATATCCTATTAAGCAAGATTATCAATTTCCTAAGGAGACTGGACAAACAAGTTTCCCAGTGTCCTTGGAAAATTACGTGAAGGAGACAGCAACTGGGCTTTCATATTCTCAATCGATAGACGCAACTAGGACAGCCTCCATTATTTTCACGGAATAATGGAGACCTCCCACTGCATATTTCAATTCATGAATTTGGTTTCTATAAAAAAAATATCATGACAAAATTTTGAAAATAATTATCAAATCAGTTCTAAATTTATTATATGAATATCAATTTTGTTGATGAAGTTTTAAATATTTGCGTGCGAAATTTCAATGTAGTTCTTTTGGTTAATTGCTGTCGCAAATTGCTGAAATGACGTATAGTTATCATTGGCTGTCTTAATGTAGCATCATATACACACAGGAAATCTTGTTAATGAATTCTTAAGAGCAACGGTGAAGTATACTCTATGGAAAAGAGTTTGATTTATAAATATTAAATACACCAGCTACAGAAAAAAAATCAGTATCAAAAGTTAACGGTATATATTTTTCTATCAGATTGTTTAATACGTGTCGTAAGGATGACGTCTTTAAATTAAACGTTCAATCATTTAGTCAATAATTCGAGATTTTAAATTAACGTTCAATCTCAGTCAATAATTCGAGGTTTTAAAGTAAAATGACTCGACTAAGACATAAGCAACCAATGAATTTTCTGATCATGGAGTCCACTTTCGGGCGGTCCTTTTTTGTATTATCCTTTGCCCCCTCCTTTTGAGACCAATCCAAAGCAACGTTTCACGACGAAAGTGGAACATGGGGGACCACCTTTCCTGGAAGGACCCAAGTAGGCCCGACCCTGCACCCGAACACAAATAATATGCTCTATACATAGATGAGCCTAGGGGATTTCCAATGTTGATTTATGTGGCCTTGACATAAGATCAACATCATTTAGCAGCTGAAATTCACCGGGATTTTGTGCTCAGGTTCATGCAAGTGGGGCTTGCGTCCGCACTACAACATTCGGGTTAGGCGACTGCGTGATATCACAGGAAGACTTGGTAGCGGTGTACGAAGACTTACAAGTCTCGAAGTCTTTCGCAGAACATGCCAAAAAATGAGAGATAAAGCAAAGAAAAGAGAGAGCGGGATTCCCCAAAAAAAAGAGAATAGTTAAAGAATTATGTGGAAAATAAATTTGGGGAGTTCCTATTTGCTTCGAGGTACGTTGAAGAAAAATACTTGAGTTTATTTATAAATTTTATCTGGTGACTATTTAAGATAATGTATTAATTAAGATATGCACAAAATAAATGGAGATATACACACAAGACATAGAATCTAGAAATATCAAAGTTGACTCTTAATTGTGTGTGAGGCCACAGCGAGGACGCTGTCTTCAACGGGGTAGAGAGTGTGACGGCCCAAGCGGCGGTGCATGGAGAGAAGGGATGATAGTGCACCCACGTCTCAGTCCTTAGACATGCGCAGGGGGCATGTCTACTGTCCCACATAGCCTAAGGAGGGAGTGTTGAACTAGCTTATAAACATCTAAGTTCTTTACTTTTTGGATGAAGCCTAGAAGATCAAAACCATGAAGGCTCAGTGGGGTCCAGAACGGACATTATGTGTACAATGGCAGATCTGGGATATACAGAAAGTTGTGTTCTTACTGTAATGTTCTTGCTGGCTTGTAACTGTATACATGACTAGGTGTATAAAGTGATGGTAAATCTTGATAACGTGATCTATCGTGTGATACGATTGATGTTTGTTGATTGTAACTTGTCTAGCAAATTACTAGTCTAATTTGATCCAATTTGTGCCTATTAGTGTGTATAGTGGATGTTCGCTTAAGAATAAACCTGAACCACTATATATAGTTGCATATTCTTGTTTCTGTTACTCTTACTTGCATTAGCATTCAACTTGACTCACGTTGCTTGAAATATCCGCTTGAGCTAATTTTTACAAAGTTGTTGATAATTTCCACAAAATTGTCAAATCATTTTAAAATAACCCATTCCTCCCTTTAAATTGTATTATTAGCCCCAACATCCACTATGTGTGTGGCTTGGGGATGAGTTATGTGGAAGCTGGTGAGTCTATAATGACTCATTCCAATAAGGCTAGGGGGTGGACACTGGTGTTGAAGGGCTTGGATAAGGAGTGGCTTTTAGTAAACTTCTAAAATCGTGAGGGGATAAGAATGAATCGAATTACCCACTAAACGGGGAAGACTGATTTTAAGATTATATGTGAAATTGGAATTCATTCACGGATGCACCTTTTGATGTAATCATAAGCTTACCTTTGGAACTCCAGACTTAAACATGCTCGGATGAAAGCACTCTCAGGATATGTGACATCTTGGGACGTGCCTATCTATTGGTATGGGACGGACCAAAGTAAATAATACCTCAGTGAGTCAATTTAGGGCATCACAGATCATTTTTCTTTAACGGAAAAATTCTTTTATGCACCGAAGACAACTTGACTAGATTCATCATTGTCATTGATCACGCATAGCGGAGAAATAAATCCCACATGATCATTGAGTTGATTGACCAAGTCTAGGCAAGAGATTTTTATTTACTGCAATGTACTTTCAATGTTTATAGCTTGTTGTAATTGTAAAATTGCCTTTATTTAAAGTTTACGAGACAATGAACCTAGAAGTCGTGTTCTTTTTTTATGTAGTATTTCTGTTTTAGCAAAGAATATGTTTAGGATTGCTGTAAGATGGAATACTTTCCCTTGTCCTAGAATTTTCTTCTTAATATCGCAATCTGTGGCATACTAAAATGAAGTAACAATTCAATCAAAATATCCATGTCATACGATTCTAGTCAACTATTTGTTTTGAGTTTTGAAAAATTAATGCTACCTTGAAATGCAAAAGAATTTGATTTATAAATAGTAATTACACATATGATAATAAAAATCAGCATTAAAAATTATTATATATATTGGCTATTTAACAAGTGTCATGAGGTGACGTCTTCTTAATATATGAAAATTTATATAATTGTAGCGCATAAAGGCGCAATCTAAATTTTCTAAACTATTAGTGGTACTAAGATCACAAGTAGGAGAAGGCCATAATTAGGCAGCAAAAAAAATAATGGTCGTATCTTAATTTTGAGACCGTAGATGGTTGACATATTTAGTTGAACTTATTTTTATTCAAAAGTTTAAGCTTATAAGTTATAAGCCTTAGAATATATTGATTGTTTTACATCACATTAATTTTTTAATGTGAGACTACTCTAATATAATTTACACGTACATTCTAACAAAAACAAAATGATTTTCCTAGAAGTTATCACCAAATGTTTTTGATCACGGAAGCCTTTCGATATGTCATTTCTTCTATTAGATGCAAAGTCCTTGACGTCCCTCTCTCTTGGCCAAACTGAAGTAACATTTGTCACCCAACAAAAATTAAATATAGAAAAGCACCTAGGATTAATATGTCGTGGGGAGAACTTTAACTTTTTGCGTTGGCTTCGGACCCCGTTGGCCCGGCCTTGTACCCAAGAGAAAAATTGGTAACCCGCTCCGCATACAAAAGAGCCTTAGTCGATCTCCGATGTTGATTTTTGTGGGCCCCATAGAAGACTGACATCATCTAACGGATGAAATTCATCGGGATCTTCTGCACCCGGTTCATGCAAGCGTCGCCTCGGATCCCCACTAAAACCGCCGGGCCCAACGTCTGGATGGTGACCAGCGGGGGAGGCCCGGTGACAGTGTCATGACACTCCGAACGCTGTCCCGGTGCAAGAAGACTCCACGTGTCTCGAAGTCTTTCGAAAGAACAAGACAAACGCCACAGACCAAAAAAAGAAAAAGAAAACAATTTAAAAGAGACGTTGTGGGTTTGTCTGTGATCCATCTGGAGGGTGACGTTCCTCGATGACGAAATGTGCATTACGCGAAGTCAGGACGTCAGGTGTTAGAGACAATTGAAACATGCCCTCGCTCGGTTTGGTCGGGGCGACGATCATGGGTTAGACTGCAGAATCTCTATTGCCATGCTGGGCCAGTTGGAGCACACGGGTTCCACAAAGTTTTATCCCTTCATGGTCGAATAAAGATGTACTAAAATCATCAAAAAATAAAAATCTTGCAATCATGTCAAGAAATTCTAATGATATATCTTCTTTTTTTGTCATGAATCTTTTGTTTTTGTTTCAGTTCCACATAAGTCTTAGAAGAGTTTTACCTATCACGATTTAGGGTGTGTTTGATAATCATTATGTTCTTGAGAATAATTTTTGCTTAGAAATAATTTTTTATGATTATGTTTTTTGGATGAGTTTTTGAGCATTTGAAGGTATTTTGTAACTGTCCAAAATTTTTATTTTTGGAGTAGAAATGCATTTAATACGATCCTTAAATTTTTTTTGGAATAATTTTATTACATTTTTCTTTTTTGTCTTTTTCCTTCTCTTCTTCTACTGGCAAGAGGAAGAAGAAAAGATAAGATAAAAAAAAAAAAAGATTTTGGCTTGATTTTAGAGTTGTTCTCGGGAACAAAGAAGTGATGTTTTTATTTTTTTATTTTGTTCCAAATTTTTTCTGGGAACCAAGAAATTACCAAATAGATTTTTACTCTTTTTTTTTTTTTCCGAACAATAAAAGAACAAAATTATGCAATGTTTGACAAGTTATCAAATATATCCTTAGTCATCGTTCATAGGACGACAAGTATGTGGTACCAGAGCCAAGCCAGCACTATATAAATCCTAAACAGGCGCTCGCTTCCAATTCACACGGTTGGGGCCATAAGCTAGTACAATAGCGGCCTATGGAGCGCTATAAAGACCTGTGTGCTGCACTAAGACCCAAGCAGCACCCCCGTAAGACCATCAATTTTCACACCGACCCAAATAAGAGCCCATAAGGACGCAAAACTGGGCCTATTAAATAGCTCCAATGTGGTCTAATTTATATGATAAGGGCCTACTTGGGCCCGTTTGGTGAAGAGCAGGGACCTGGGCCATCATATGACCCATCTTTTTGTCCGATTCTGTTCACCTAAAGGCTCCCAAACAGAGTCCACTTCAATGTGTGGGTTTTACATATATTATATTCTCACACTTGAACTTGCAAAGATGCTTCCACAAATATAGAGTCCAAAAGCAAATGGCAAACATAACATATATTTAAAGCACACAATCAACCCTAGAAGTCCTTATGGACAAACTGAAGGACATGTCACCATGGTAATAATAAAGGATCAGATGTAGGAAGGAGCTTAATCTAATCCCAAACAGAAAAGACAGCTTGACGTTGCCTCCTTGAGGCAGGAGACATTTTCTGGATCCCATTCTTGGTCTTCATTGTCTTCTTCGAGGTTTTCATTGTCTTCTTCGAGGTCTTCATTCTCTTCACCTTTCGAGCTAGGGTTGATACTGACGAGTTGGTCAGCCACTTCACTCATTGTCGGCCTGTTCACACCGCTTGGGTCCAAGCACCGCACTGCAATCTCAGCCATGCTTCGTACTTTCCCCACTTCATCTTCACTAGCGCCCTCAAAGTCAATGACATCGGAGAGCGTGTTGCCCTTCACAGAAGAGATGAAACAATGGACAGTATTGATCGGCTTCTTGGACTCGATAACATAAAGTTTCTTCCTCGTGAGCAACTCCACTAGGACAACTCCAAAGCTGTATACATCACTTTCAGTCTTTAGCATACGAGTGATTAAATATTCTGGGTCAATGTAGCCTGACGAGTCTTCTTTTTGATTGGCTACGATATGTCTATGCTTTGGTGACATGAGTACCGAAGTTCCAAAATCGGATATTTTCACTGAGTTGTTTTGATCCAGAAGTATGTTTGCTGATTTGATGTTGCCATGACAGATTGTTTTGGAGTGCATATGTTTGAGAGCAAGTGCAGCTTCGGTGGCTATTTTGAAGCGTTGTTCCCACGAGATGGTTAGCTCGTTCTGATGGA
Organism: Corymbia citriodora subsp. variegata; assembly: GCA_014858505.1. NCBI lineage: Eukaryota > Viridiplantae > Streptophyta > Magnoliopsida > Myrtales > Myrtaceae > Corymbia > Corymbia citriodora. The sequence goes on from CM026415.1 coordinate 403,949, forward strand.
TGAGTTGGAAGAGGGTGCCATTCGGAATGTATTCATAAACCAGTGATGGTATTTTAGTCTCCAAGCATATGCCTTTGAGCTTAACCACATTTTTGCACCTTGTTTTCATCAGAATTTCAAGCTCACGCTGGAAATCCTTGTTTATTAAGGACTTGTCCACGTCTTTAGGCTTTTTGACCACGACCACGGTGTCCCTGTGCTTCTCGAGTGTCCCCTTATGGACAGAACCAAAACAGCCATTGCCGAGCTTGTTGTGGTAATCATAGCTATTGGTTGCTTTTGCTAGCTTCAACTCTGGGAAGATTCGAACTTTACGATCTAGGAAGAACTCTCCTCCATTTCGTCTGAAGTTGATCCTTTTGAGTCTCACCCTCATCGTGAATGAGACTGAAGCCGTCATAGTCATGCCGAAGAAGGAGATAGCCAACACTGCCAAAGAATATATGTTACCAAATTAATGATTCAAGCATGTAATCCTTATACGATCCACACACTTCATTCAAAAAAATCAATTTTGAACACATCCCATTTAATCTCTTTTTACATAATCCCCATCTATCACTGTAAGATTTGGATGGTTAGTCACTATCTCAAAATATAATCACCCAATTAAACAATGACAACAATGGTTTTTGTAACAAATGCATTCCACATTATTTCTAGTGTAAGAAATCTTATAAAAGTCCTTGCTTAAAAACTCGAGACATGCCATTACACGGTTAAATGTTTTTTTGTCCATCTTATTGGAGGAAACTCTAACCGATGGGGTTACGAACATATAAATCACCCAAATTCCCACATGGCTAATGTGTATAATTTATAACCCATCAATCAACAGCAAGATGTCTTATGTTTAGAGATGAAAAATATTTATTATTTACAAATTGATTATTTTTGTAAGACTAGTTTTAACTAGGGATGGGCACTGCAGGGCGCGTTCATTGCCACAGAATCAATTTTTTCCTCAGAAAGAATTAATATACTTATTAAATGGCCATTTGACATTTTTCTGTTCTTATTTTTATCATTTTTATTAGAAAGAAAGGCCTCATGGGTGGATCCTAATAAAAAAACAGAGTGGAATCATGGGTTGCTTTTGTAGTAGAGTCAAATAAGTTCCAACCTTCACGCATCAGTCAACGAAATTAAATGTGAAGATGAAGTGCCTGGAAAACAGTTGTACCCCATTGCTTACCACTTGCGACCTTGCATCTTCTATGAAAGCAACACATCTGGGGAGAAGAGATTGTTCTTGGGGTTTCATTATTATTATTATTATTTCAGTTTTTGTAACAAATATTGCAAATAAAATTAAAGATAAATAAGTATATATATTTTTTCAAATGGTACACGGGATGGATTGCCAATTGACAGTGTGTCCTGCCCCATCCCGCCCGCCTAGACCTCGCCTAATGTCTTATGGGCCATTTTTTGCTAGGGAAATATTGCCCCATTCAAGGTGGTGTCCCGCGGGGCACAAATCCTCGCGCCCTCCAATTATCCTTAATTTTAAGAACCTCACTGCTGCAAGCTTTTGCTTTTACGGGTAGATCCATTCCTTTTTTTTTCAAGTATTATTATCCAAAATTTTCACATTTAAATATATATTTTTTAAGATGCGTGTATATTAAGGGTGATCAGGTCCAGTGTGGGTAGGGTTCAGATCTGGACCCTGTACCCGACCCTGTTATAACCGGTTCCTTTTTTCTGGACCCTGTACCCTACCCTGTTTTTATTGGACCCTGTTTTGGACCCAACCCTGTTTTTCCGGTTCGGGAATAGGGTCAATCCTGTTTTCATTGGAACATGTTTTGTAACTGTTCAATATTCTATATGGTTTCGAATTTTACATTAATTAACGAAAAAACAACAACGTAATTCTCCTAACATTATAAGATAAAAGCAAAAATCCTAAGAATGCATAAGTATTAGCAACAAATATGGATATAATATTAGTCTTATTCCCATAAATATTTCTAATATGACCTAATGTGCGTACTTATGTGTATGTGTCAGAGCTCTTATTAAAAGAACATATTTCTTGAGTTGGACTGAGAATTAGTGCTACAATAGTTGAAAGTGGGTTTATTAAAAAAGAAAAAAATTCATGAGAACAATTCTTTTTAACAATTTTTTTAAAACAATTATCTTTTAATTTGATTCAGAGAAAATCTTTCTTTTGTTAACATTTCTTCGAAGACAAAGAGACTCAAAAGCATTATACAGAGAGACAATTTTTTATTTTTTACAGGGTAAAAACCGATTCCAAAACCGGTCCGGTTCTGGGTGGGCCTTTGCTTGGACCCTGTTTCCGGACCGGTTTCAATCGGTTCCAAAAAATTGGAACCTGTACCCGGACTGGTTTAACCGGGAACCGGTTCTTGACCCTGTTTTTCGGATGGTCCGGTCCGGGTTCCGGGTAAACCCGGTCCAGTTGCACACCCCTAGTGTATATATAATTTTATTAACTTTAAATATGTGCAATCATATAATATATATTTATAACTTGACAATCCACCAAAAAATCTCAATTAAAACATGGATTTTCACACCGTGCTCTATTAGCATAATCTCAAATTACACAAGCAATGTACTAGGATGTGTCATGTGTCTAATAGCTTCACTTTTGTTCACTCTTGAAAACTGTCTGTTCGTACTCCTTTTCTTCCATTCTTTTATCTTTTTTTTGTTTCTCTCTTCTAACGAATAATCAATTGAAATCTTGTGAACCATTCACCATAGGATACCTAAAGGAACAATTTTTACCCAAATCTAAATCAACCAAGATCTGCAAATCTGAATAATAATTATTGTAAAATAGAAAATAGCCTCAATCCAATCCATGGGTGTGATTGTTGAAGGTGAGTTGAGTTTCAAAAATAAATCAGTAGAATATGAACCATCTAATGAATGATGAGGGGATATATATATGATATTACCTGGAACAGCTACGCCCCAGGGAGAAACTTTGCAACGCTCTTTACCGCGGCGCTTCCTTCCAAGTCCGCACTGGCATTCATAGCTCCCAAGCGTATTCTTGCACTTTCCTTGACATTTGTTTATCTTTTTGTCCTTGCACTCATTGATGTCTACATCATGCAGGAGACAAATGGAACTGTTATCTCGGTTAATGCCCAAAATTTTTTTGAATGAGTCATTGCATAGACTTTTAGTCAGGTAATGCTCTCTCATTCAGGTTTTAGTTATGGAATTATACGTGCGCTTACTATATCTTAAGATATCTCTTATTTCTCTACTTGAGTGTCTCTTTGCGTTGAATTCAAGCTCAACAATGATGACGTTCCTTGCCATCAACGGGGATCAATGCTCCCTTGAACTTTTGCAATGATGCCTGAACCCTATGTTGCAAGAGCAAGGCGAGTATTGATGCCATGTTAGCTATGGTCATTGGGGACAACGACTAAGCCTAGGAAGGAGGGCATTGATCTTGACATGCATAGATACTTCTATTAATATAAGCCACTATTCTATGGGTGAGGGGGGATGTGCTAATATGCATATGTATCCCTAAATATGATGGGCTCGTCGGGTCCGTCCATTTAGATGCACTTTAATAAGTGTTTACCACGTTCAATGAATGATACAGGCCCCAAGGGGAGAAGGGGTTGGGGGCTGGGGAGAAGGGGTTTCAGGGAGAAGGCAGGCTTATCATTGCAACGTGGGGACAGAGTCGCTAGAAATGATGTTGATCATGATGTTGCGGGGCGGCGGCCACAGCCTTGACTTATTCTATTAGGCAAAAAGTTGGACCCTCAACAGAAGTAATATATATCTAGCAAATCCAGGTCTATGACAGCTGTTGAGCAGGTGGAGTCAGGCGCATGTGTGGACCGGGGTCTTAGCAAAATTCCACAAACTTTATGTAGACCTCCCATTAAAATTATACTTATGAGAAAACACTTCTCTCTTTTCCTACTATCACTTTCCATTCAACCTGCCATCCCCTCCGACACCACCGCTCATCCATGCCACTAACGTTATAGCCATCGTGATCATCGCATCACCATTTCCACCACGTCGAGCCACGGCCTCGTCAAATCCTCATTAGGTCTCCTCCGTTCATGGAAGAGATCGGCAAGCAAATTTCATCTCCTTCATTGCGGTGGAGATAGTACCGGGGACTTGTTATGTCGAGATGAGGTACAAGCTAGACTCAGGAAGGAAGAGTGATAAAGAGAGTGAGAGTTATCATCTTTGTTACGTGCAGTGGTGTTGGCACTAAGGATGTATTTGTTTCATAGAAAACCCATTTTGACACCTCTAGTGGGCGGATGACGGTGGTAGCTGCAATGGTAAGAGGTGCAAGCCGAAGAGTGGAGCAATAGGTTGAGAAGAGAGAAAAAGAGTGGTGCAAATTAAACCGTGGCTAATTAAATGGGTAAAACTAGATGGCACCAGTACATAGATACACCAACTTCTCTATCCGGGTTTAGGAAGGTGATTAATTAATTAGTATAATTGGAGATGAAAAACATTTATTATTTACAAATTGATAATTTTTTCCACCACGTCGAGCCATGGCCTCGTCAAATCCTCATTAGGTCTCCTCCGTTCATGGAAGAGATCGGCAAGCAAATTTCCTCTCCTTCATTGCGGTGGAGATAGTACCGGGGACTTGTTACGTTGAGATGAGGTACAAGCTAGACTTAGGAAGGAAGAGTGACAAAGAGAGTGAGAGTTATCATCTTTGTTACGTGCAGTGGTGTTGGCACTAAGGATGTATTTGTTTCGAAAAAAACCTATTTTGACACTTTTAGTGGGCGGATGACGGTGGTAGTTGCAATGGCATGAGGTGCAAGCCGAAGAGTGGAGGAATAGGACAAGGAGAGAGAAAGACTAGCGCAAATTAAACGGCAGCTAATTAAATGGGTAAAACTAGATGGAACCAGTACATAAATACACTAACTTCTTTATCTGGATCTAGGAAGGTGATTAATTAATTAGTTATTTACATAATTCATTCGAGTGCCATAAGGCATGAGGAGTTGTATGGGTTAGTTACCTGTACACCCTACTTCGCGATTGTAGGGATTCCCCTCGTACCCATTGTTGCAAACGCAGCGATAGCCCAGTCCGAAGTTCTTGCATGTCGTGTTGCCGCCACAGGCATAGCTCGCGTTGTTCTGCTGGGCCTGCCAGCAAGTCACGTTCGGTTCGACCATCCAGTCCAGGACAAGGCTCGCGGAGTTGCCCACATCCTCGAAACTCCGGAGAGTCCAGTTCGAGATATTGTATGACCTGTTGGCCACCACGAAGGCCCGTGCACAGCGGCCTCGTTGCTCGGCGGAGACGTCTGGGCCGATGGAAGAGATGCTAATGCTGAGCGTCTCAAGCCCCTCTGGGATGGATGCTTGACAGCAACCTTGACCGGAGCAAGTGGTCTTGTTGGCGAAGTTGACGTTGCCGCTGCAGTGGGAGGTGCAACTGCTCCGGAACTTCCCTTCACTGTCGGCCACACCGCGAGGGTGTTGCAGCCGAGGACGGTGAGCTTGTCCTGGGTTTCTGAGATTCTGTACCGTGGATTTGAAGGTAGATCGACGGTCAGACGACTGTTTTTTGCTAGCGTGCCATTCTGAGCATAGCACTCGTATGCTTCGGGGAGGCTGGCGACCACGGTCGAGTCCCCGACCGAGATTCTTCGAATCGTAAGATTCCCCCACTGCAGTTGAATATCGCCCCCTTCGATGTTGGTGCAATTGAGCAAAAAATCTTGGGACTTCGCACAACTGGTATTGAGCCCGAACGGAAAAGGTATGTCCACGTCCCCACACCGGTGTTCGCACTTTCCGAGCACAGGGTGAGCACCGCCTTGTCGCAGCCACCAGGCTGCAGCCACCATTAGAAGCCAATGCACTCCCTTCATTTCAAAAAAAACTCTCAAACTCTGTCTCACGTAATTTTAGTCCGTTTTAGGACCTTTGTGCTTCTGTCCGTGTTTACTGAGTGGAAGCCGTTCGCACCAAGCCATTATATACACATCGACGAATTGGTGAAATTAAGTACAACAATGGAGGGCGGAAGGGCAAATTGTGTCAATAGAACAAATTAGTGGGACCCGATTGCATATATCAACAAATGCAAGACGGAATTAAAAAATAAAAAATAAAAACAATATACAAAGGTCTTACACAGAAAGGGTAATGCGCCCTTAATCCTTGTGCTAGTGAAAGGGTTGGTCACAGCATATGAAAGTGAATACAAGACGGTGATGTTGAGGCTGCCCAGCAAACTTCGCCCTATCTTGAATCTAAGAAGAAACAACCGCACACAGCACTGAGAAATTCAAGAAAATTACAAAATATATCCTAAATTTATTACGCTTATGCTAATTTAATTATAAACATTTTAATAATTTGTCGATGTAATTATTCTGGCCATATTAGAAAATGTTGATGTGGTATCCCAGTCAGCACTGACAATCTTACGTGACGTGATTGATGCTGATATAGACAAATTATGAAAATTTTCTTAATTTTTCCTTTTTTTTTTTTTTTTTTAATCTTTCTTTCTATTTTGTTGATGGTCGGAGACTACTGCTAGAGAGGGCTTGCTGAGGGTTGCTTACCATAGCCATAGATGAGGGTTGCCATGGTTGGCTGGGGCTTGTAGGACCTCACCTAGTGGTCAGTGAGGATCGTTGGATCCTTGCCATCCTTGGTTGATCACAATAAATTAAAAAAAAGAAAAAAATAACAAAATTCAATTTTTAAAAAATTTGCAAAAATTATCCACGTCTATGCTAGCGGTGCCATATAGGACAATTGACGTCTATTCAATAAATTATGACTGCAATTGACTAGATTGATTGTAATGGCAAATTGTTGAAATGTGTAAGATTAAATTTGACTAAATTAAAACGTTTATGATTGAATTGACACAAATACAATAGATTTAAAAAGTTAATATCAAAAGTTACTTGTATATATTTTTCTACCAGATTGCTTAATTCGTGTCGTAAGGATGATGTCTTTAAATTAAATGTTCAATCATTCAATCAATAATTCGAGGTTTTAAACTAAAATGACTTGACTAAGACAAAAGCAACCAACGAATTTTGTGATCATGGAGTCCACTTTCGGGCAGTCATTTTTTATATTATCCTTTGCCCCCTCCTTTCGAGACCAATCCAAAGCAACGTTTTTCATGACGAAAGTGAAATATGGAGAACTACTTTTCCTGGGAGGACCCAAGTAGGCCCCACCCTGCACCAAAACATTGATAAAATGCTCCGTATGTAGATGAGTCCAGTGGATTTCCAACGTTGATTTATGTGGCGTTGACATAAGATCGACATCATCTGACAGCTGAAATTCATCGAGATTTTGTGCTCAGGTTCATGCAAGTGGGGCCTATGTCCGCACTACAACCTCCGGGCCAGGCGACCTCGTGATATCGCAGGAAGACTTGGTGGCGGTGTACGAAGAGAAAAATTAGTAATATGTCGGGGAGAACTTTACCTTTTTGCGTTGGCTTCGGACCCCGGTGGCCCGGCCTTGTACCCAAGAGAAAAATTAGAAACCCGCTCCGCATGCAAATGAGCCTAGTCGATCTCCGATGTTGATTTTTGTGGGCCCCATAGAAGACCGACATCATCTAACGGATGAAATTCAACGGGATCTTCTGCACTTGGTTCATGCAAGCGTCGCCTTGGATCCCCACTAAAACCGCCGGGCCCAACGTCTGGATGGTGACCAGCGGGGGAGGCCCGGTGACAGTGTCATGACCCTCCGAACGCTGTCCCAGTGCAAGAAGACTTCACGTGTCTCGAAGTCTTTCGAAGAACAAGACAAACACCAGAGAGAAAAAAGAAAAAGAAAAAGCAATTCGGAGGAGACGTTGTGGGTTTGTCTGTGATCCATCTGGAGGGTGACGTTCCTCGATGACGAAATGTGCATTACGCGAAGTTAGGACGTCAGGTGTTAGAGACAATTGAAAGATGCCGTCGCTCGGTTTGATCAGGGGCGACGATCATGGGTTAGACTACAGAATCTCTATTGCCATGCTGGGCCAGTTGGAGCACACGGGTTCCACAAAGTTTTATCCCTTTATGGTTTCGAATAAAGATGTAACTAAAATCATCAAAAAATAAAAATCGTGCAATGATGTCAAGAAATTCTAATGATATATGGTTTTCTTTGGTTAAATGAGATTGGCATCGAAAAATACATTTGCAGTAGTACTTCCAAACGAAGAGGACAAAAAAAAAAAAATTAAGAAAGGGACTTGGTTGATGGTTCTAGTAGTATTATTAAACACACCATAATTTTGTAGAAAGATTAATAGCCTAGTCATATGACGTGAAAAGCATAATTTTATTATTATATTATTGAATGCAAAATAAAATCCCTTTTAACATTTAACCACCTAATTTATGGGAAAATGTTGAATTTTATTCCACTCTATTATTAATGGGGCATCTATGTTCTCTAGCAAAATTGCTTGCAAAACGGATTTCTTTACTAACAAATTTATTCATTCATCAAAACTGTTGATTCCAAATGAGTTCCACATAATCAATGGCTGCAACTACATTTGGTCAATGGATCGATTCTAGGTAAGAGTCTTTTTATATAGAGCAATGTACTTTCAATAGTCATAATTCATTTTAGTTGTAATTTATTTACAGGTTATGAGGTAATGAACCCAAGAGTCATGTCCTTTTTTATGTAATATGGTGTTTAGTGATCAAATATGATCGGGACTGCACGTAAGATGAAATACTTTCTCTTTTCCAAAAATTTTCTAGTTAATATTATGAATCGATCGCCTATTGATATGATGTAATAAGTTGATGACAATGTTCTTATGATGTAAATTCTAGTCAACCTTGTGTTTGAGTTTCCAAAAATCATGCTACCTTGTTATGGTAAAGTATTTGATTTATAAAAATTAATTACTCAAATAACGATAAGAATTAGTATAAATAATTATTAACATACCTTTTTAGTTTGGTTACGTAACAAGTGTTATAAGGTGACATCTTCTCAATATGTGAAAATTTATGAAATTGTAGCGTATGAAGGTGAGACCTAGATCTCCAAACTACTAGGTACTATGTGTAGTGATTAAGATCACTTATAGGAGAATGACCCTTCTTAGGCGTGAAAAATAATAATAATTGTATTTTAGTTTTGATTGAAACCATCTTATTTTAAAAGGGTAATTGATTTGCTATCACAATCCCAAAATTCTTGACACATAGTTCCAAATATGTTATTAGCCCCCCCCCCCTTTTAACTATATACAGTATATGGACTATTTGATTTACATAAATGCCTTGAATACACGTAACTCATTCTCTCTCATGCATCTAATAAAGTTCCATCCACAAGATAACTGATGATGTTATTTTGAATGTGAGATATTGTGACAAAATTAGTTATAGTCAAATTAAATGTTTAATTATATAGTCAATTATTCAATGTTGTATAATAAAATGATTTGATCAAGATGAAAATTATCACCAAGTGATTTTGATTATAGAGTCCCTTTCGAACAATCAATTTTTTTTTTTTAATATTAGATGCAAAGGCCATTCCCCCTCTCCGTTGGCCAAATTAAAGTAACATGTGTCGCCCAACAAAAAATTAAACACCTTCACCTTTTTGTGATGGCTTCGGACCCAATTAGCCCAGCCCTTGACCCAAGAAAAAAGAAAAAAATAGGAACCTGCTCTGCACGGAATCCTGGCTGTTCATTTATGCGGGCCCCGTATAACACCAACATCATCTAACAGACGAAATCCAGCACGAAGACTTCGAGTCGTCTTGAATCTTTTGAAGAAAAACACAACATGCCTGAGAAAAAAGCATAAATAAAAGACGTCGTGGAATTCACCTTGATTCGTCTGAGGCATCAACCTTTCTCAATGACGAAATGGATATTACCCGAATTGAGGACATAGGTGGGAGAGAAAAATTGAAAGATGCTGTCGCTCGATATGATTGGAGTGACAACCATACTTTTATAAATGAAACGTGTTCCTCACATCCTCTTAAACTTGACCTATGGAATTTTGTTGATGATCTCTTGGTCTTGGACCAAGAGGATAAAGTATAACAACAACACCACCTGTTGAATTATGACTTTCAAATTAATGATAAGGGTATATTAGACCATGCACATTTGTTTTAGGGTTTTCTGAAGAGATGCTTTAAAAAGATGTGTTAAACAATACATCTCTAACCCTAGCCTCCACATTATTTCCCTTCTTTTTGTGTTTTCTATGTTTTTGTTGAATATTTAGATCTTGTGACTCACCAAATAGTTTTTTGAGCCTTTTGAATTGTATCCTCATATTCATTGTTGAAGACAGTGAAATCCCCCTCTCTACTTGTGGTTTTTCCTATTTTGGATTTTCACGTATATCTTGCGTCTCGTGTGATTTTGATTTTACTTTCATCATTTGTTACTTGTACTTAAATTTGTGCATCTCTTGGCATTGCTATACTGTGGACGTGTTTTCCTATTTTAGTATTTTTGTTTTGATGAGCTCTTGTCACATAAGATCATTATTAATTTAATTATGCTGCAGTTATATGTTTTAAGTTGTTCAAATCTTGAAAAATCGAAAATGTTGAACTTATATAGTGTTAGATGCATGTCTATAATAGAGAAAAGAATCAATGATTATATTTGCAGCAAAAATTATTAAATTTTCACTACAGGAACTATTATTTTCTAAGATTGGTCAGTTTTTACATTTCGGATTATGGAGATAATGACCTTCTAGTGTTTTAAAAAAATATTGTACTCTCTGCGTAATCTAGATATGTACTCTCTTTCCTTGCTGGTAGAACCTCCTCCTTCCTTGTTGGGACTCTCTGTCTCTCTCTCAATTCATCACCATTGGTTGGATCTTAGTCCTGAAAGATCCTTCACGGTGGAGTAGAAAATGGTAAAAAAAAGTCTCAATGACAATTGGGTCGCAGAACGAGCGAATGGCGAGGCCGATGGAGTCTTTGGGGTCAGGGGTACAGCGGAGGATATAGGTGGAGAAGGCAGGGAGGAAGAAGAGGATGACAAACAAGCAAAGAGAGAGAACAGTGAGATAAAAAAGAAAAAGAAAAGAAAGGAGAACAAAGTAAAAAGGTGGGACACAAAATGGGTCCGCATTTGACTTTAATGATCTTCAATGGTTATAACGTGCTAAATAAATGTAACATACAAAATATAATATTATAAAAAATGTTATTAACACTTGAATTTTGATGTATATTTAATCATTCATTAATTATATAAAAAATTAGAGATTAATTTCTAATCTCTGAAAAAATTAATTTTCATTAAATTACATGACATATAAACATTAGGAGCATTTGCATTATCAGTATTAAAATTAAAAAAAATTATTTGTAAAATAAATTAATTAAAAAACAAAAGAGGGAAGAAAGCGGGACCTTCTCTTTTCTTTCCCCGGCCCGGCCCTTGCATCTCTCCCCACGCCTCTCACGCTCGCTGCAAAAACCAGCGGCGTACGAAGCAGAGAAGGCAGAGACAGAGAGGGGGCAGAGGAGATCGCACGGCGCGATTGTTGGGTCGGTGCCAGACCGGCAGGGCGGCTGGTGCGGTGGCAGAGGCCATGCACACCTGCCGCTGGCCATTAAAAGGAGAGGGCGAGGTGGGGAGTCAATGCGGGGGAGTTTCTTGGGGGCTGGAGATCATGCCGGAGCTCGCGGGCGCTTGGCTCGCGCAAACTTCGGCCCAGGTCTTCCTTGTGTCTTGTCCTTATGTTCTTGTATGTGGATTTTCGCGAGTTGCAGCGCGACTCTGAGCGTCGGTCAGTTCGGTTTTTCTCCTTTTAGCCAGCACACCCCAACTGTTCGACGAAATGCCGGAATGAGATCCAGTGTCGTATCCTTTTTTTTGTTTTTGGTCGAAACCAAGTCGTCCTTGTTTTGTCTTGCTTTGTCGCGGTGTCCCTATTGCGTCTGGTGTTGCCCGGTTTGCAGACGCTCGGCTCGGCTCGGCTCGGCTCGGCCAATAGTAACGCCTGTTTTCCTTGTGTTTTATTTTATGTGTTCACGTGTGCATCCTGGTGATGTTTATTTCGTGGTATGATCTGTGATTCTCAGTCTAATATAGATCGTTGTTTGAGCTTTGCTTGTTCTGGTATTAATGGGCAAATGTTGACGATTGATAAATTGATGTTCTCGGGGGGATGAACAGAGCCGATTAGATAGGTTTGGAGGAGACGACAATCTGAGGGATAAGTGGCCGGAAGAGATAGCTAAATGGGTTTAATTGGTTTAATCAGGTTGGGCTCGGTTTGGTCTAGCGGGCTAGGCTCTGTTCATGAGTGATTCGGGCTTGTTTCAATTTTAGAATTTTGGGTTTTGACTCGAATGGGTTTGGACTAAGTTGTAGGCTCGCCGGAATCAAGCCCAACTCGGCCACAACAAGTCCATGGACCCAACTCGTGGACCAGACCACAGCCCATATTCGGGCAGGGCCCCAGGGCCCAGCCTGGTGTTCCCATTTCAGATTAAAAAATTTTAAAAATATCTTTATAAAAAATTCCAAAAAATTCCAAAAATTTTCTCTTTTTTCTAAAGGTTATGAAAAAGCTTAAAAAATGTTTTTTTTGTGGGTAGTTTTCTCTTAAAGTGTGGAAAATTATTGATAAAAAATTGTGTTCAAAACTGAACAAGGTCTTAGGGTTTTACCTTAAAGTTTCAATTATATAATAATTATGGTTTCCCTTTAGCCTAGTTAGGATTGACATTGATTTGTCCTCAAGAATTAGATGCTTATTTTCCTTTGCAATTTATTTCATGCTTCATTCGGTTGCTGATTATTATTTTAATGATTGTGCACATGCATGATCATCTCATATGTTAATGGATAGGTCTAAATCAATCCAATTGCTTGACAAAATCTTTTTGAGATGAATAAGATTAGGGATTGAAATGGCACTAATTGATTAATTAATATAATGAAGTTCTCAAACTTAGATTTTTTAGTTGCGTAGGAAGTGAGATACACTCTTATGCATAATTTGGAAATAGGTTAGTGTTGACTCCTTAGAAATTATCTTAGTGTAAATTGAAGCTAAAATTGAAAATGTTAAAATTGAATATCCCAACGTCGTGTCAGGTATGAGCTTGGAAGAGCGCACATCTAATTGGAGATTGTAAGCCCACCAGAGCCGGACAAGCTCCATCCTTCACATATTAGTCAATGTGGGATAATGTGAAGATGAAACGTACCACATTGCTTACTAACGGGACTCTGCAAACTTGCATCTTCTTTAAAAGCAAGACTTGTAAGGAGGAGCAAATTTCCTTAGGATCCTTATAATTGTTATTATTGTTGTTATTAATATTTCATATTTTTTAAAAATTATTACAAATAAACTAAAAGAAATAAAAGATTTATTTTTTCTTATAAGTGTAGACGCGACAGTTTTAATGCTGTCCTCATTAGCCTCTCGATTGTTGTCCTTCATAATGTCTTGCGGGGGATGTTTCTTTTGGCAAGGGAACTTTGCCCCGATCAAGGTGGGGCTGCCTCGCCCACGCCAACAGACCCGCTGCCGCCATGCTTTTAGATATGGATCCATTCCTTTTTTTAGCTTATCATCCAAATTTCGACATTAAATTATATATATGCTTAACTTCAGTAACTTATAATATAAGATAGAGGAGACAAATGTATGTTTATCTCCTGCACAAACTAATGCATCCACCGCCAAATCTCTATTAAACCATGGATTACTATACCGTACTCTGCCAGCCTAATCTGAAACTGCACAAAAAGTGTAAAGTCGGATATGTTATGTGTCCCAAGATACACTTTTGTTTATTCTTAAAAAACTCTGTTTGTCTGTTTCTATGGTTTTTACTTTTTTCTCCATTTTTTTTCTTTTTCTCCCTTTTCATCTCTTTTGATAGATAATCAATTGAAGATCTCGTGAACCATTCACGGGATAATACCTAGAAGGAACAATTTTTATCCAAATCCAAACTTAACCAAGACGTGCAAGTCTGAATAACAATTGCTGTAAAAGGGATTTGGGAGAAAGATAAAAATAAAAAAGCCCCAATCCAATCAATGGGTGTGATCGTTGAAAGTGAGTTGAGTTTCTTAAATTCTATTAATCCAACCAAGCTTCATCGATCTCGAAGGTCATACTTATGCACAAGTTCACTATGCAAGGGCGTTTGGCCTTGTGTTCATCTAGTACTTATGGGCCATTATTACTTCAGCAACTCACAAGAGAATAAAGTGTTGGCTCCAGTTGTTCGTTTTGGCCCAAGATTTGTAGGTTTAGTTGGAGTAGGCATTTTCACTTAGAGACGCTGCAAATTCTCCTCCCACGAATGTAGTTTCAAATTGTTGGCTTCAGAAAATAGGCGAAGAAGGAGGTACGAGAAAAACAAAGGAAAGATGGAATCGGCACTAGCCTAGGACTGAATAGGGACACGTGGCAGCTTGTGGATCACTGCTTGTTTACAGAAGATCACAACGATTATGTACGTTATAATAATCCATAAAACATACATCAAACCTACCCCAAAACCTACTCCAAAATCAAAATGAATTGATAGAATATCAACCATCTAGTGAATGATGAAGGGATATACATGGCATTACTTGGAACAAGTACGACCCAAGTACAAATTTTGTAGATGTTTGTGCCATCGACATGCATTCCAAATGGGCAATAGCAGGTGTAGCTCCCGAGCGTACTCTTACACTTTCCACGACATTGATTTAGTCTTGAGACCTCGCACTCATTAATGTCTACATTATGCAGAAGAGAAGTTGACCCATTATATTGTTTAATGGAAAAAATAATTAAACAAATCTGTGCATGGATTATTAGATAGATAATGCTTATCCCATTTAGCTTTCGATTATACTGCGACATGTGTTTACTCTCTCTCAAGATATCTTTTCTTTCTTTACTCTTAGTCTCTCTTTGTGTCGATTCCGAGCTCAACAATGACGTTGTTCTCTGCCATTGACGGGGATCAATGCTGCCTCGAACTCTATATACAAGACCTGTTGAGGGCACACGAACTAGGACAGGATCCAGCGTATAGAACTCGTGGAAGTCGAGCTTTTGCGATAATGCATGATTCCTACGTTGCAAGAGACAAGCGAGAGGTCATATATCGTCTCTCGGGATGATGGCTGAGCATAGGAAGGAGGAGGTTGATCATTACATCCATACGTAAAATTACAAATATGAGCTATTATTCTCTGAGTGAGGTGGATGTACCAATATGCATATGTATCACTAAATATGATGGACTCCTAACATTTTCGATGCATTAATATATGCGTATGTAGGAGAGGAGGCACAAAGGTTCGAGAGGGAAGGCAAAATTGTCGATGTAGCGTGGGAATGGAGTTGCTGGAAATGTTGACGATGATGTTGGCAGGGTGGTGGCAACGGGCTTTGACTTATTCTATTAGGCAAAAAGTTGGAACCTCAGGAGAAATTTTTGCCAAACCCAGATTTGAAGTCATTGTGACCGTCGCATCGCCGTCCCCACCATGGTCGGGAGTGATGTTCAGATGAGTTAAGGTCACGACCCCGCCACCATGCACCATTGCTTCGTCTCTCTTGACGAAAGGTCGCTGCAATTTCGTCTTCTCCGTTTATGCAAGCGAATTTTATCTTCTTCACAACTTGCCATGGTAAGGAAGAAGGGGGAAACAAAGAGGTGGTACCTAAAAAGGAATGTAATCAAGTTTGATTTTTTATATTATTTTCTGTCATTTTGTTGCATATATTTTGTGATTCTTTGCTAAAATCAAGCAACCAATATTTTGTATCTTCTCCTATAAAGCCATGTAAAGTGTAAACAATGTATTATCATCAATACAGAAAATTTTCAGCACCCCTTTTTTTTTTTTTTTTTGGTTTTGGGTGCTCGTCAATGGCCAACTCTATAAAATCTTCTGCTACAACCAATGGTGTTTCTGATGCCCTTGCTGGTTTAATCTCCTTTTCAACCACTGTTCAATTGCCGTTGAATCTCACGGCCACTAACTTCCCGTCTTGGAAAGCACAGTTCAATGCACTGCTCGTTGGATATGATTTAAAGGGCTACATTGATGGCACACTCCTATGTCCTCCTGCTACGCTCGCTGCTATCAATCTCGCATACACCAGCTGGATCCAACAGGACCAGTTCCTCTTATCGCGTTGAGCCAAACCTCGTGGGAAGCATGGGTGAAACTCACCAACTTATACGCGAATAGCTCACGTTCACGGGTTATGCACTTAAAGGATCAATTGTCCTCGATCCATCGTCACTTAAGATCCATCTCTGAATTTCTACAACACATCAAATCCATTGCGGATGAATTGGCACTCATTGATACTCCCTTAAGCAATGACGATCTAGTCATTCATGTTCTCCGCACACTTAGACCGGAGTCAAGGAGATGTCCGCTATGATACGTGCTCGGGAAAATCCCATTAGCTTTGAAGAACTTCGTGATAAGCTAATCGGGTACGAAACCTTCCTTCAACAAGAAGAATTTGCACGAGATACTACTCCTGTTTTTACTTACTACACAGGCGCAATAATCGTGTGATGGACAGTTTCCGTTTCTCCGATCAATACAACTCGCAACAATGGACGCAATAAAAACAATTGATTTCATAACAGAAAATAATATAAAAAATCAGACTTGATTACATTCCTTTACAGTACTAAGGACTTGTTACTACGAGATGAGGGACAATTTAGATCCACGCCCGAGGGAGGGGGAGGAATGTGGTTGCTTGTTGTGCCGGTGCTACTAGTTGTTAGGAAAATCCCTTATGATTTTGAAAATGACAGAATAAATCAAATGATATTACTGTTTGATAATTGAATAAATAGGTAAAAGACACACAAACTATTATGCAGATGATGGAACGTGTTAAGGATAATTTTATAGACTATACTTGAAAGAACAAGAAAATAGACTTAGACTCATTGTTGGAGCTGAACTTGTTCAGACCATGTTATAACAAAGTCTAGACTCTACGACTAAATTTCTTCAGACACAGATTTTAAGGAAAGATATGTTTAGACTCAAGTTTTGATTGTGAAGTCTATTTCAAACAGAACATGTCCAGACTTTACATACATAATAAGACAAGTCCATAACGTGATAATTCTAGAACGTGACAAATGTAGAACAACATAAGTGCAGAATGAAGCAAGTTCAAAACGTAATGTTTAGAGCAAAGCAACTTCAAAACGAGACAACCTAACAAAAAAATATGTAAGTCCATGATGTATAACGGCTAGTAATCTACTATGGATTTTATTCCTTAGATATATTTGATTGATTTAATCTAATTGATTGGCAATTGGATCTTAAAAGCAAGAACTTTCCTAACGGAGAAGCTCTACTTATAAAAACTTAGATTCTGATTGTATGGATGACTAAATTAAGATGGAGATTCTACTTCTGTTATTCAACGGCTACAAAATCTTTTTGATACCGTTTTGTCCAATGGGAAGAATGGAAGATGATCTTTTGGATACTGTCCAATGGCTAGTTTTGGAAGTAGGGAAGTATTTAATGAGATTAAGGGACTAATGAGCAAAAAACATACGAAGTGTAGAATATATAATTCCAAAGTTTGAGCAAATTTCGATCATATATACTTGTCTTTCATGAGCTTAAAAGTTTGTGATTGAAGTATACAAGAGTGACTTAGTGAGATAGTGTGATCTATTGCTAAGTATTTGCATTCATAAGTTATAATATCTTATTGATCATATAGTGGAATCTAGCAAGTAGGCTATCAGCGTGGGAAAGTGAATGTAGGCTTAATCTAAGTAGAACAATTATAAAATCCGTGTACAATTTCTCTTATCCCTAAATGTCTTATTGTTTATTGTTATAATTTATTACATATGTGTTGGATACTTCTAAAGTCTATTTTTCCGCATAGCAAATTTTGAACCTTGTTCTAGATTCTGATTATTGTTCAGATTTCTGGATTGAGTTTGAATACTTCTATATACTGTTTTTGTGTCTGCTGACATTTAGACTTTAATTCTTGAATTGTTTTATTTCGCATTTTTATTTTGTTAAGATTTTATTATATCACCTATTCACCTTCTCTAGGTGATACCTGCTAGCCACTCTCACTAGTTGTCATCTCTGAAGTGGGAGGTGTTGTTGTCGGTGGACAAAAGCGAGTTTGTATTGGTACAGTAACAAGAGAGAGGGGGGCTCTCTTTGGACATGGCCACAGTGGTCCGATGGCTCGTGAAGGCCGATTGTGGGCTCACCTAAGGTGGTTGGTGAGTGATGGCAGCCGTGGTAATGGCTTGAGATGCAAGTTGAAGAGTGGAGGTAGAGATTGAGGAGATAGAGAAAGGGTAGCGCAAATCAAACGGCAGCTAATATAAACACAATGGAATCAGTCCATAGATACTACATAGATACAATACTTTATCCGGCTCTTGGATGGGGATTAATTCATTAGTTATCCACACAATTCATTCAAGTGCGATAATACATTAGTCCTATGTGTTAATTACTTGTACATCCTTGGCTACGATTATAGGGATTCCCTTCGTACCTAGACTTGCAAATGCAGCGATAACCCGGTCTAGAGTCCTCCTACTCCGTGTTGGAACCACATGCAAGTTCAACGAGGTCCGACTTGGCCTTTTTGCAAGTATTGTTTGGTACGACCTTGCCCAGAATATTATTGATCATTGCTTTGGATGAGGTGTCGACTATCGGAATACTCCTTGCGCAGGCAAGCAGCAGCTGAGTATTGTCTTCCGGGAAATTGACGTACATCGTCGAGTCTTCATACCAGATATTGCTTATCGTAGCATTTCCCAACAATAGTTAAGCCCCGCCCCCTTTGGTGGTGGTCTAATTTTGCAAGAAATCTGGGGACACCGCACAATTGGTTTCGAACCTGAACGAATAAAGTACGGTCACATCCCCACACTTGCTTTGGCGCTCTCCGGCCACGGTGGGAGCGCCAACTTGTCGCAACCACCAGGCCAGAGCCAACGTTGGATGTCGATGCACTAGCTGCATTTCCCAAAAAACTGTCTCACACTCTCTTTTTGTCCTTATTCGGACCTTCGTGCTTCTGTCCTTGTTTACATCGAAGAATTGGTGAGTTTAACTACGAGGATAGAGGGCGTAGAGGCTAATTGTGTCAATAGAACTCTGAGTCCTCTTTTCGGCCGCCCAACTATCGAGACCAAATTAAGGTAACGCTATTCACAACAAAAAGGTAACATAGAAAACCACCTTTTTGTCCCATTATTTTCTAAAAGCAAGTCACTTTTCACATTTTGAATAAGAGATAATGTTTTTCTAGTGTTTAGGATTATATGAATGAACATCATGTACTCTACACAGAAACTCGATTTCTAGTGTATTAATGAACATCATGTACTCTACATAGAAACTCACATCTTGAAAGGAGCTTTGAGCTCCAAAGGCCTTGGCTGAGCACTTCCTAGACGCACCCTAAATGGAGCCTACGGAAACGTGAGTATGGGAAGGCACATGTGGATGGTGCTTCTGTCATCCATTGTGACTTGGGTTTCAAAATAAGACGTGATATGTAAATAAGGGGTACCCTGTTTGGCGGTCGGTTACGAGACCTTGCCCGAAGGGTTGTTAAGAGAGTAATGAAGTTTGCACCCATCCTCAATCATTCTAGGCGCGGGAGGCTATTATACCCTACATACCTGATGGTAACCAAGATTGAAAACTTGACGTAGAGTTTACCTTCCCACTATAAGGCTCCCAAATTGGACACTGTATCTTTTTCTTCTCAGTATCAGGGAATACGGGAAACTCTCCAACAACGGGCTCAGTGGCCTACTCTTAGGTTTTTCTCTTGAGGCTTTTAATGACTTGTTCAGATCCAAAGGAAGCTATAGAAATAGAGCAAAGATGCATCACTCAAAAGATAAACTCCAAGAATAACTAGTAGCAAAAAGCAACAACCTAAAACGTGGGATGTCTTTGCATATAACTAGAAGTTTAGCCTCAGCATTGGGACAATAGAATCTTTTGACTGCTTGAGAATATCTCCAATAATTCTATAATAACCTTAGGCTTTTAATCTTTTGTTGATAGTAGGCTTATCAAATGAGTAGGTTGGATTGGGTCAAAAAATAATTCAATTCAAATTAACCCATTTATATGAATGCAAATTTAGCGATCCGTACCTAATGTAACCCACATTTGTCAAGTCATCAATTTGATCACATGCCTAAATTTAATTGACATGTATTTTGATGAGACATGAGCTATTTATTCTCGGTTACCATCTTGGCCGAGAATTTGAATACAATGTCACGACTAGATTGCATATGACATCAATCTTTTATCTTATATATATAACAAGAAGACGGATTCCATATTGCACACTTACGTGTCTTTGTATATGAGCAAACTATGACCATAAAGTATAGAGACAATTTGATGAAGTGTCAATATGCGCACTTGTGAACCATGACCACCAACATACAAGTCAGCATCGTGTTTTAGGTCAAAGAATTTTACACAATACTAAAACATGAATAATTAGTCATTGACTCTACTAAAAGCTTCCATGTTACTAATCGTTTTGTACATGTCATGTTAGTGAACTTGTTCGATATATAGTTCGGGTATCACAATATCTAATGACTTGTGACTCATCATTCCTTCACGTATCCAATATTGAACGGTGAGGCTCGGGAACACACTAGTTCTAATAGGATTATCAATATCTCTAAATAATCTATTGACCGGGAACCGTTTAAAGACTTAGTCTAACAATAAATTCGTTACACATATTCTTAACTTCTTAAGAATGCGCTTAGTTACAATTGATTTTATAGACTCATTCATATATGAATGAATATATTTCTGCCATTAAATAAATAACACAACTTAAATTCCTAGCATGTAACTATTACATGGTTGCCTAAAGGTATATAACCAACAGTTGCTTCCTCAGTTAAGCGGTGATACTTTCGGGGTTTAACTGACGAAGTCAGTTGCTCGGTCACATCGGGAGTTGGCTTTGTTCCTCACCTTCAGTGGTTTCTTTCTCTGCCACTTTCTCATTTCCTTTGGATGGAAGGGCTGGTCTAGTTATTTCAGCCTCGATTGGAGCAGGAGTTTCCCCATTAGAAATGACTGGTGGCAAGAGTAGGAACAGAAGCAGAAGTAGAGGCCGCAACAGACAGGCCTCTTTCTTTCGGAAATTTACCAAAGAGAACTTGCAAACCTTCCATCATCACTCGGGGTGGAACTACCTTCAATTTTCATAATTAGTGATCGTTGTTGTTTGTAAATTCAGGAAAGCTTCACCGATGTATATCCTGGAAACCTAGTTCTCCGGAATTGGTGTCGGTATATCCACTGACCATGGTGGGTGGGCAAGAGACTTCGCTTTTATTGCGGGGAAGAAATCATGATAATATTGGGACTAAGTAAGGTGGATCGGTTTTGCCACTGAGCTTCTCTTATATAACTATTTCCTACATTGTGCCAGATATTTACGTCCAACTCGTGCACTTCTCCCATTAGATTTATGCCCCTTATTGGGGCTTATTTCGATTTGTTTTAATTAGAGGGAATGTTGTTTGGTGGGTGGATGTTTCTGCACTTCGACATGTTGTCATCTTAGCCGGCTTGGTTTCTGGTATTCATAGTCTCTTTCACATCGATTTTTACCAACAGGTTGAAAATAGTTTCGAAGGCAACAGTTTTCCTGTGGTAGTAGCTGATGCTAAAATATGCAAGGAATTGGGATTGCTTGAGTCTGAGCTGGACGAAGAGCCAAGATCAAGGGATGGTAGTCCAGATGAGGGAAATCAAGATTCTGGTTGGCGGGTCAGCTCGAGAGTTGAAATCCTGCATTTCTTGAACGAACTTGGATGGCTATTTCAAAGGAAAACAATCTCTTCGATGCTTGGGGATCCTGACTATTCTCTCCGCCGCTACAAATATTTGTTCACTTTCTCAGTGGAAAGGGACTGGTGTGCCCTGGTCAAGACACTCCTTGATATATCGGTATCAGGCTACTTAGATGCGGATGTTGGGATTTCATGAATCATGTATAGGCAATTTAATATAAACGCAGCGGAAACAAGATAAAATATTTCTACACATGAATCTCCAAATGCGTTGTTCGTGCGTTTTAATCAAAAATATGATTATAAGAAGGGAATTAAACGAATTACCTCTCGAAGCGCGCTTTAAACGAATTGGTCCAAATGTTCTTCAGTTCTAGCCCCACAAACGTCGGACCTCTAGTTCAGACACACCACCAATGGACGTCGAACGAAGAGAGAACTTGCGAATAATCACCACTACGATTGTGCTAGCAACTTCGTGAAGATAATCCTTCGTATCCTCGATATTTTAGCTACAGCCCAAAATGAGAGAGTCTTTCTTTTCTCCTTTTCGTTTTGCATACGTACGCGTACAAAAACGAACACACAAGTTTCTTATATAAGAACCGTGGGTAACCGCTCATGATCCCACGAGCGGTTACGATCGGCAACCGTAGCCGATCGTGGGAGAACATCCCACGATCCCACGACCAGCAACCGTTGCTGGTCATGGGTCATGCATGATCCCACGACCAGCAACCGTCGCTGGTCGTGGGTTTATGCATGATGGTCAGCAACGGTTGCTGACCATCATGCCCCACATATATATATATATATATATATATTTTTTATATTAAAAGAAACATTTCGCACATCACATGTGCGTTGCACACGGTCAGTAACAATTGTTGACCGTGTGCATCTTTTAATTGATAAAAATTAAATAAAAAGAAGACATAATCTTTATGTGCATATCCGGGATACATTAATGTGCATCCACTTTGGGCATGCGTGTGCATCATATGCACATAGGCTTGTGACTATAATACAAATTAAATTAAATCACATTTAATTTAATTTCATGTCGACACAATGCGACTGTAGTAATTTGCAAACACATTTGCAAAATTATTTCTCTCTCGTTCTACGTTATCCTAATTGGTTATGGTGTGTGACATCCCTAGGTTCATCACTAAACCGGTAGTAAGACTTGTACTAACACATTAGTACTCTCAAAAGAATTAATTGTCCCAATTAATCTTTGGGTCCTACAAGCCATGATTGACATCTATCAATATGTCATGGCTACCCAGGTAGTGTGAATGCTTTAAGAACATAATGAACCTGTCAGTTTTGGCTACAGTGTAATTTAATCCCTCTGTCTTACTATGTCCCGATCGAAGAAAGACCATGGAATATTTGTCAAGTCACCAATTCGATCATATGCACAAATCTAATTGACATGTATTTTATTCGAGACATAAATAATTTATTCTCGGTTACAACCCCGGTCGAGGATTTCAATACATTGTCACAATTAGATTGCATAGGACATCATTATAATACCTTGTATGTAACAAGGAGACAGATTCCATATTGCATACACGTGCAACTTCGTATATGAACAAACTATGACCATCAGGTATAAAGACGGATCAACGACCCGACATTATATGCACCCGTGAACCATAGTTGCTCGATACACAAGTTAACACTGTATCTCAAGTCTAAGGATTATTTACACAAGACCAAAGCATGAACAATTAGACATTGACCACGTTAAAAGCTTCCATGTTGCTAATCGTTCCATATGCGTCACGTTCAGTGAATTTGTCTAATACAAACACCTGTGTTCTAACTCAGGCATCACAATACCTAATGATTTGCGACTCGTCATTCCCTCAAGTATCCAATACTTAATGGCGAAGTTAAGAACTCACTGGTCTCAACAGGATTATAAATATCCACTCAATAATCTATTGACCAGGAACAGTTTAAAGATTCAGTCTAACTATGAACCCGTCACAATATTCTTGACGTCTCAAGAATGGGTCTAGTCACAACTGATCTTATGGAATCATTCATAAAATAATTGGATAAATGAATGAATACGTCATTGCCATTAATTAAATAATAATAATGATAGTACAACCGAAATCCCTAATATGTAACTATTACATAGTAGTTTTAGGGCATACATCCAATAGCGGATGGTCAATCAAGTGAGCCCGTGAAGGCTCTGTTGGAAATTCAACTCTTGAATCGGGCAGTAAGAAGAAAGTAACAAGAAAATACTTCTGCAGTAGCATATAAGTACCGGCAAGGACTCCGGCAAAACATACATTTTCACTCCGAATATGGTGGGACCTGGTGGTATTACCCCTTCACACGTGGCTGCTTCATCGGGCTCAGTTGAGATAGCTGATGCCTTGACAAATGATCCTCATAAGGTTTTAAAATTCGATTTGGTCATATTTTTGTGGCGTGCAGAATTGTATTATAACGTAAACATGTAGGGCAACGCCAATCTATAACGAACAGTTCCCATTTCGAGATAGCATGCAGTATCTTATTCATATGTGATGCTGAATAGTTAGGTATTAATTGCTTATTTTGAATTTTTTATTTGTAATTTGGTTTATAAAGTAGACAAATGTTATGTACAGCCGCACGCACATAAGCACGCGCTCATGTGATTGCTAGATCTTTACATCGGTCCTAGCATTTGTCGTTGTCATCATCATCATCATCATCA
Source organism: Corymbia citriodora subsp. variegata (assembly GCA_014858505.1). Taxonomy (NCBI): domain Eukaryota; kingdom Viridiplantae; phylum Streptophyta; class Magnoliopsida; order Myrtales; family Myrtaceae; genus Corymbia; species Corymbia citriodora. The sequence continues at coordinate 428,558 of CM026415.1, forward strand.
TCATCTCTTTCTAGATCGGATTAAACAGCTGGAACTCCCTTCTGGATGCAAACGGGCAGTCGCCGTATTCTCATGCTGTGATGAGGAATAATCACTCCTACAATGAGCTCGTGTCCTGTAAACTTGCTGACAGGATGAACAGTCAAATTTCTATGATAATCGGAAGTGAAATGGAGGAATCGCAGCTGTCAGTGGCACAAGAGTCTGGCCAGCGTACCCAGTCTCAGTCGAGTGCAGGCTTGTGCACGAGATTTGTGGTCGCGGCAACAAAATATGGTAGGAGATTTCCAGCTTCGCATGGGCTTCTTTGTCGGCCCTATATCCATTTGATGCTTCTTGTTGCCACCGTCTGTGTCTGTGTTTGGCTCTTTTACAGAAATTTACAGAAGGTTGGCTGTCATGCTCCTTTCAATTGGGAACATTTGCGTTATGGTGCGATTTAGGGAGTACATCTACTAACGTATAAGAGGGGAAGCAAATGGAAGCTAATGTAAATACAAAGGCAGACTAGAGTGCATTTTATCTGGAGAGGAACTGCTTCGAGATGAATATGCAAGTGCGAGGTTTCAAATACCCATCAAGAAATTTAGCAGGGTTTGGCATATCTGAATCTGCATACCCCTCATTTCAATAAGCTGCGATGTGAGAAGTACCAACTTTTCTATGACCTGGCGGTTCTGGAGAATACTGGGACATAGGAAAGATGTTGGGCAAATTATGACTGAATATACGTGCCGAGCCGGAGAAGATGCACTTTGCCATGGGAAGAAACTAATGCCGAAATCAAGGGAGGATGTCTGCAAACCGGGGATGAGCTAGGAAATTCTTTATCATAGAGGAAGTACTAATGTGGTAAGTTATATGTTTGTTATTACTATTCTGTTCCTTTTTGGGTTTTTGGCTTCTGATTTCTTTGACTCATGGGTGCTAAACGAGCTATACCGACTCTGGACGAGTAACTGAGTTTGTTTTAATTGTAAAGTTGATCACGACTCCCTAGGGCTGTTGAGATTATTGTATTATTTTATTAGATGAAAATATTTATTCGGGTATATCTTGCAATATGCTGTATTTCCTCCTGGCTTGTTCGGAGGTCACTGAATCTTGATGGCTCCCGACTTCGTTTGGGTGCTTGGTATGGATGTTTGGTGCTTCTGTGTTTATTCATTTGCTGTCGAGAACAAGACACGAAATGGTCGTTGGGAATCTGGACGGCACGTATCTGCTTTCTTTGCTACACTGGGCTTTCAATAATCGTACTTCGTTTTAGTCAAAAACATGCCTTTGTTCTAGCATCTTGAGGAAACGAACTTTGGAGTCCATTTAACCTTGAAATGTTTGACGGTGTTTGAAGATAAGATGTGATCAGGGCCGCCCGGGAAAATGGAGATTCCGGGATGTCCTTATTCATTTTATAGATTGGTCGCATACTAATATGGCGCAAAAAGTCGATCATGATATTTGTGTGTTGTGGATTCTAGTCGACCTCACGTCCGAGTTTTGAAAGATTGTTTCACACCTAGACGTTTGGGTGGAATTCACAGATAGGAACTTTGCGGCGAATTGTTTTCTTGATCAGTTCCGGAGATGCTGGATTCTCCCGTGTGATATGCTCAGTTATGCACCGAATCCAGCGGTACGTCTGAAGCTTTTCTCCAATTGACGATGCGAAGTTCTCTGCTTTGTTTTCGATTTTAGCTCTATGGGAATGATTTTGAGGGGAATGTTCAATTCGCTTCATTGTTGTTTTGGGCTACGAGGAAAGGTGGTCTTTGATGGGCATGAAATGTTTCTCATGTCTGTTCCCAACCTCTCGCATCAAACTCACCAAATAGGACAGAGCATTTATCCCAACTGCGTTTGAGCATCAAATATATCAAATAGGACGAGCATTAACTCAAAAGAGATATGCGAATGTCTATTTAATCAACTTATAGATAACCACCATATATGACATTTCTTATCACCATTTTGGTATGGTAAAATTACAATCCTAAATTTATTGTAATTGTGCCAATATTAATTTTAAAGTGAAGCCATGTACAATAACACTCCATTTGAACGATGAGCCACCTCCATGCAGGCTCAGCTGATCAATATCACCAACGTTTTGTAATAGATGAGTTGTTGCTAAAATCATATTGTAGTATGATTTATGTCGGGGATCATAGGATAAAGGCCTTTGATTCTTCTCGTGATATCTTCTTTTCTTTGTTATAAATCTTTTGTTTCCGTTTCAGTTCTACTGTAATCACCTCATCTTGAATAAATCTCAAAGGAGCTTTACTTATAATGATTCAGGATAGGTTTGGTAATCATTTTGTTCTTGGAAACAATTTTTGCTCAAAAATAGTTTTTTCTGATTCTATTCTCTAAATGAGTTTTTGAGTATTTGAAAATATTTGATAACCGATCAGAATTTCCATTCCTAAAATAAAAATGTGTTTTGTACTATCCTTAGTTTTTTAATAATTTTATTACATTTTCCTTTTTTTTTTCCTTCTCTTCTTCTATCACAAGAGGAAGAGGAGGAGGAAAAAAGAAAGAAAGAAAGAAAAAGAAGAAAAGAAAAGAGAAAAAAAATTCTTTTAGCTTGATTCTAGAGTTGTTTTTAGGAGCAAATAAGTAATTTTTTTTTTCTTTTGATTCCATTTTAAATTTGTTTCCGAGAACAAAAAAGTTACCAAACAGATTTCTATTTTTTTTTTGAACAACAAAAGAATAGAATCATATATTGTCCGGCACGTTGCCAAATATGCCCTTAGTCATTATTAATCGGATTCTATAAGTATGTTGTAGTGAATTAGTGCAAACGTTACCAGCTGAGCCCAAGGCCAGGACTATATAAATCCTAAACAGGCGCTCCCTTCCAATTCACACACTTAGGGCTTTTTCTCAAAATAGAGCGACATGGGCCATAAGCTGGTACAAATAGCGGCCCATGGAGCGCTATACAGACCTAATTTGTGCTGCACTAAGACCCAAGCAGCACCCCCATAGGACCATTAATTTTCACACCGGCCCAAATAAGAGCCCAAAGAGGACGCAAAACTGGGCCTATTAATAGCACAAAGTGGTCCGATTTATATGATAAGGGCCTACTTGGGCCCGTTTGGTGAAGAGCAGGGACCTGGGCCATCATATGACCCATCTTTTTGTTCAATTCCGTTCCCCTAAAGGCTTTTAAACAGAGCCTTAGCGTGCGATATCTGTAGAACGAAGAAGCTGTCGTTTAAGGAAAAAAGAGAGAGAGAGAGTATCCAAATTTTGGACAGTGGGTCCCCGGATCAAATTTCATGTTGCAAATTTTTTTTTAATAATATTCTAAGCCCTCGATAAAATTATTATCAAGTAAAGTTCCTTGATTTCTTCTTTCTTGATCTTGTGATCCTCTCATATAGGTTTGGATAAGAATACTTTGTTCTTATTCAATCGACTAGAATAATGTAAAGAGATTACGAAAAAGGAAGAAAGTATAAATGGGAAGAGAAATTATGAGAATGTCGGAGGCCATATACCAGCTTCCTATAAGTCCACTTCAATGCGCAGCTTTATATATATTATATTAGATTCTCACACTTGAACTTGCAAAGATGCTTCCGCAGATATAAAGTCCAAAAGCAAATGGCACACTTAACTTATATTCAAAGCACACAATCAACCCTAGAAGTCCTTATGGACAAATTGAAAGACAAGTCATCATGGTATTAAAAGATCAGATGCAGGAACAAGCTGTACCCTCTCCCAGACAGGAAAGACAGCTTGACGTCACATCTTGGGCCTGCTCGACAAAGGAGGAGACTTCTTCTTCAACACCTGCGCCTTCGGGGTCTTCATTCTCTCCTTCGACTGTCGAGCTGGTTGCAATATCGGCGAGTTGCTGAGCCACTTCACTCATTCCAGGCCTGTTCACACCGCTTTGGTCCAAGCACCTCACTGCAATCTCAGCTACGCTACGTACTCCCTCCATTTCATCTTCACTAGCGCCGGCAAAGTCTATGACATGGGAGAGCTTTTCGCCCTTCACGGAAGAGATGAAACGATGGATGGTATTGATCGACTTTCCGGACTCGGTAACATAAAGTTTCTTTCTTGTGAGCAACTCCACGAGGATAACTCCAAAGCTGTATACATCACTCTGAGTTGTTAGCATACCGGTGATTAAATATTCAGGGTCGATGTAGCCCAATGAGTCTTTTTTTTGATTGGCTATGATATGTCTATGCTCTGGTGATATGAATACCGAAGTTCCAAAATCGGATACTTTTGTTGAGTACTTTTGATCCAGAAGTATGTTCGCTGACTTGATGTTGCCATGAAAGATTGGGGGCTGTATGTTGGAGTGCATATAATCGAGTGCAAGAGCAGCTTCGGCGGCTATTTTGAAGCGGCTTTTCCATGAAGTTAAGATGGTAGAAGATTTATAGATAGTCGACTCAGCTGGATGGATGTGCTCAAAGAGGGTGCCATTCGGAACATATTCATAAACTAGCGACGGTATTTTAGTCTCCAAGCATATGCCTTTGAGTTGCACCACATTTTTGCCGCTTATGTTCATCAGAATTTCTAGGTCACGCTGGAAATCCTTGTTTAGTTGAGACTCATCCAAATCTTTAGGCTTCTTGACCACAACCACAGTGCCCCTGTGCTCCTCTAGTGTCCCTTTATGGACGGAACCGAAACCGTCATTGTGGAGCTTTGCACGTTCATCATAGTTGTTGGTTGCTTTTGCTAGCTTTGACTCTGTGAAGATTGAAACTTTGCGGTGTCTCATGAGTGCTCCTCCATTTCGTCTGAAATTGATCTTTCTAATTCTCCACCTCATTGTCACCGAGAATGAAGCAGTAACAGTTATGCCGAAGAAAGACACAGCCATCGTTGACAAAGAATATATGTTACCAGATTGATGATTCAAGCATGTAATCCTCATACAATCCACACACTTCATTCAAGAAATCAATTTCGAGCACAACCCATTATTTAACCTCTTTTTGCATAATCCCCATTCATCACTGTCAAATTTGGATGGTTAGTCACTATTTCAAAATATAATCACCCAATTAAACAGTGACAATGGGTTCCCTATTATTTCTGGTGCAAGAAATCTATTAAAATCTTTATTTAAAATCTTGACACGTGTCATTACATGATGAAATGTTTTTTCCTGTTCATCTGATTAGAGGAAACTCTAACCGATGGGGTTGAGAAAATATACCTCACCCAAATTCGTGTAAGGATAATGTTTATAATTTATGACCTATCAATGAAAAGCAAGATTGAAAGAGATGTCCTCTGCTAGAGATGAAAAAACGTTTATTGTTTACAAATTGATTATTTTTCTAAGACTAGTTTTGACTGGGAAGGGGCAGTGGACAGCGCCTCCATTGCCGTAGAATTAATTTTTTCCTCAGAAAGAATTAATCCACTTACTATATGACCATTTGACATTTTTCTGGTCTTTTTTTTTCTCATTTTTATTAGAAAGAAAGGCCTCATAGATGGATCTTAATGAAGAAAACAGAGTGGCATTTTGGGTTGCTTTTGCGGGGTCAAATAATTTCCACCCTTTACGCATTAGTCAACGTAATTAAATGTGAACATGAAGTGCCTGGAAAACAATTGTACCCCATCGGTTACCACTTTCCGACCTTGCATCTTCTATAAAAGCAAGGCATTTGTGGAGAAGAGATTGTCCTTGGTGTTTAATTATAGTTATTTCAGATTTTTTAACAAATATTGCAAATAAAATTAAAGATAAATATGTATATTTTTCTTCAAATGGTACAAGGAATGGGTCGCCAATTGGGACCACCGCGCCCTACCTCTACTATTGCCTCACTTAATGCCTTATGGACCATTTTTTGTGAGGAAAATTTGCCCCATTCAAGATGGTATATTGCGAGGCACAGATCCCCGTGCCCCAAGTCATCCCTAATTTTAAGACCCCCACTCCCGCAAGCTTTTACGTGTAGATCCATTCCTTTTTTTTTTTTTCAGGTATTATTATCCATAATTTTCATATTTAAAAATACATATTCTAATGTGTGTATATATTATTTTGTTAACTTTAAATATGTTAAATCAGATAATATATATTTATAACTTGGCAAAAACTAATACGTCCACCATAAAATCTCAATTTTTTTATTTATTCAGGCACCATAAAATCTCAATTAAAACATGGATTTTCACACCGCGCTCTATCAGTGTTATCTCAAATTACACGAGCAATGTACTAGGATCTACCACGTCTAATAGCTTCACTTTTGTTCACCCTTGAAAACTCTATCTGTTTGTACTCCTTTTCTTTCGTTTTTTTGTCTTTTTCTGTTTCTCTCTTCTAACGAGTAATTAATTGAAATTTTGTGAACCATTCACCATAGCATACCTAAAGGGAGCAATTTTTACCCAAATCTAAATCAACACAAGATCTACAAATCTGAAAAATAATTAATGTAAAAGGATCTGGCAAAAAGAAAAAAGAAAAATAGCCCCAATCCAATCCATGGGTGTGATGGTTGAAGGTGACTTGAGTTTCAAAAATAAATCAATAGAATATGAATCATCTAGTGAATGATGAGGGGACATATATGGAATTACTTGAAACAGCTATGCCCAAAGGAGCAAATTTGCAACTTCCCATGGCATTGCCCTTCTTTCTAAATCGGCATTGGCATGTGTAGTTCCCAGGTTTATTCTTGCACTTTCCATCACATCGGTATTTTTTTGGGTCCTGGCACTCATTGATGTCTACACCATGCAGGAGAGAAATTAGACTGTTATCTTGGTAAATGGCAAAAACAATTTTGAACAAGTCGTTGCATAGGCTTTTAATCAAGTAATGCTCTCTCATACAAGTTTCGATTACAATAATATGACGTGCGTCCACTCTTTCTTAAGATATCTCTTCTTTCTCTACTTTTAGTTTCTCTCGACATTGAATCTAGGCTTAAAAATGGTGTTGTTCCTTGCCATCAACAAAGATCGACGCTGCCTTGAACTTCTGCAATGATGCGTGAACCCCATGTGGCAAGAGTGAGGCGAGGTTTTATTGTTGCAATGTTAGATATGGTCATTGGGGACAATGACTTTGCCTAGGAAGGAGGGCATTTATCTTGATATGCATAAATACTTTTATTAATATGACCCACTACTCTATAAGTGAGGTGGATATACTAATATGCAAATGCATTCACTAAATATGATGGGGTCGTTAGATTTGCCCATTTAGATGCATTTTAGTAAGCATACCATGCTCAATGAATATATGTAGGCGCCAGGGGAAGTGGGGGGACATTGATCCTGACAATGTAACTTGAGGATAGAGTTGTTAGAATTGATGTTGACCATGATGTTGACAGGGTGGTGGAGACTGCCTTTACTTATTCTACTAGGAAAAAACTTGGAACTTTCTCTATATCTAGATTTACTCGATCGAATCTATCAAAATTGCTGAGCATGTTAGTTACATGATCAACAATTAGACATAGACCCAAGTTCAGGCAAAATTCGTCAAATTTTATATAGACCTCCTATTAAAATTATACCAATGAGAAAACACATTGTTCTCTCTTTATCCACCGTCACTAACGTTACGGCCATCGTGAACATGTCATCATCATCCCTACCACCATCGAGCCACGGCCTTGTTGTATCCTCATTAGGTCTCGTCCGTTCATGAAAGAGACCAGCAAGCAAATCTCATCTCCTTCATTGCTGAGGAGATGGTACAGAGAGAGAGAAGCAAGCAAATCTCATCTTCTTCATTGCTGAGGAGATGGTACTGGGGACTAGTCAGTCACAAGAGTCACTTTGCCAAGATGAGGTACAAGCGAGACTCACGAAGAGAGAGAGAGAGAAGCAAGCAAATCTCATCTCCTTCATTGCCGAGGAGACGGTACTGGGACTTGTCACTACTGAGATGAGGAACAAGCTAGACTTATGGAGAGAAAGAGAGAGACGTGATACATGTTGCTTGCAGTGGTGGTGGCACTTATTAATGTCATTTCCGAAGTGGAGGTGCCGTTGCCGGTGGAGGAGAGGGAGGGTGTATTTGTACACAGACAGAGAGGGCTGTGGTGGTCTGACAGCCCGTAAAGGCCGATGGTGGGCTCGCCTAAGGTGGTGAATGGATGACGGTGTCAATGGCACTAGTGTGAGGTGGTAGCTGGAGAGTGGAGGAAGAGGTTGAGGAGAGAGAGAAAGGGTACCACAAATCGAACAGCGGCTAATTAACTAGGGTAAAACTAGATGGAATCAGTAGGTAAATACAATACTTCCCTATCCAACTCTTGTATGGTTTATTAATTAATGGACTTTACTAGTATTAATAGTCCTTAAGCTACTATGAGAATAAAAGTACGTTCCTATAATAATTTTTAATTAACAATTATTTATTTTTTTGTAACTCAACACAGACTGTTGTGATTCTCACAGTAAATTAAGCACAGTAACATTGACTTTTCTCTTAATTAATTATTCACGCAATTCATTAGAGCGCGATAATGCATGAGGAGTTATGGATGTTGACTTACCTATACACCCTTCGTTGGGATTGTAGGGATTCCCATTGTACCCAGACTTGCAAACGCAACGATAGCCTGATCCATCCGTGAAGTTCTTACAATCCGCGTTTTTACCACAGGGAGAGCTCCAGTTCGACCCGTCGTTTGGGCAAGTCACGTTCGGTTCGACCATCCAGTCCAGAACAAGAACCGGGTTGTTGCCCACATCCTGGAACCCCGGGAGAGTCAAGTTTGAGATATTGAATGACCTGTTGGCCACCACGAAGGCCCGTGCACAGCGGCCTCGTTGCCAGGCCGACACGTTTCCGCCGATGGAGGAGATGTTAATGTTGAGCGTCTTAAGCCCCACTGGGATGGATGCTTGACAGCAACCTTGACCAGAGCAAGTGGTCTTGTTGGCGAAGTCGACGTTGCCGCTGCAATAGGACATGCAACCGCTCCTGAACGTCCCTTCTCCGTCGGCCACGACCGCGAGGGTGTTGCAGCCGACAACGGTGAGCTTGTTCTGGGTTTCTGAGAATCTGTACCGTGGATTTGAAGATAGATTGATGGCCAGAGAACTGCTTTGATTTACTAGCGTGCCATTCTGATCGTAGCACTTGTATGCTTCGGGGAGGCTGGCGACCATGGTCGAGTCCCCGACCGAGATGCTGCGAATCGTAAGATTCCCCCACCGTAGTTGAATATCGCCCCCTTCAATGTTGGTGCAATTGAGCAAAAAATCTGTAGAATTCGCACAACTGGTATTGAGCCCGAACGGAAAAGGTACGTCCACGTCCCCACACCGGTGTTCGCACTTTCTGAGCACGGGGTGAGCGCCGCCTTGCCGCAGCCACCATTAGAAGCCAATGCACTCCCTTCATTTCGAAAAAAACTCTCTCGAACTCTGTCTCACGTAATTTTTGTACGTTTTAGGACCTTTGTGCTTCTGTCCGTGTTTACCGAGTGGAAGCCGTTCGCACCAAGCCATTATATACACATCGACGAATTGGTGAAATTAAGTACAACAATGGAGGGCGGAAGGGGCAAATTGTGTCAATAGAACAAATTAGTGGGACCCGATTGCATATATCAACAAATGCAAGACGGAATTAAAAAATAAAAAATAAAAACAATATACAAAGGTCTTACACAGAAAGGGTAATGCGCCCTTAATCCTTGTGCTAGTGAAAGGGATGGTCACAGCATATGAAAGTGAGTACAAGACGGTGATGTTGAGGCTGCCTAGCAAACTTCGCCCTATCTTGAATCTAAGAAGAAACAAACACATAGCACTGAGAAATTCAAGAAAATTACAAAGAACATCCTAAATTTATTATGCTTATGCTAATTTAATCATAAACCTTTTAATAATTTGTCGATGTAATTATTTTGGCCATATTAGAAAATGTTGATGTGGTGTCCTAGTTAGCACTGACCGTCTTACATGACGTGATTGATGCTGACGTAGACAAATTATGAAAATTTTCTTAATTTTTCCTTCTTTTTTTTTTTTGTATCTTTCTTTTGATTTTGTTGATGGTCGGAGACTACTGCTAGAGAGGACTTGATGAAGGTTGCTTACCCTAGCCATAGATGAGGGTTGCCATGATTGGCCGGGGCTTGTAGGACCTCACCTAGTGGTCAGTGAGGATCGTTGGATCCTTGCTAGCCTTGGTTGATCGCAATAAATAAATAAAAATAACAAAATTCAATTTTTAAAAAAATTGCAAAAATTAACTACGTCTATGCTGGCGGTGCCATATAGGACAATTGACGTTTATTCAATAGATTCTGACTACAATTGACTAGATTGATTGTAATGGCAAATTGTCGAAATGTGTAAGATTAAATTTGACTAAATTAAAAAGTTTATGACTGAATTGATATAAATGCAATAAATTTAAAAAGTTAATGTCAAAAGTTACTAGTATATATTTTTCTATCAAATTGGTTATTACGTGTCCTAAGGATGATGTCTTTAAATTAAATGTTCAATCATTCAGTCAATAATTCGAGGTTTTAAAGTAAAATGACTCAACTAAGACAAAAGCAACCAACGAATTTTCTGATCATGGAGTCCACTTTCGGGCGGTCATTTTTATATTATCCTTTGCCCCCTCCTTTTGAGACCAATCCAAAGCAATGTTTCTCACGACGAAAGTGAAATATGGAGAACTACTTTTCCTGGGAAGACCCAAGTAGGCCTGACCCTGCACCAGAACACTAATAAAATGCTCCGTACGTAGATGAGCCTAGTGGATTTCCAACGTTGATTTATGTGGCCTTGACATAAGATCGAAATCATCCAACAGCTGAAATTCATTGGGATTTTGTACTCAATTTAATGCAAGTGGGCCTGTGTCCGCACTACAACATCCGGGCTAGGCGACCGCGTGATATCACAGGAAGACTTGGTGGCGGTGTACGAAGAGAAAAATTAGTAATATGTCAGGGAGAACTATACCTTTTTGCGTTGGCTTCAGACCCCGGTGGCCCGGCCTTGTACCCAAGAGAAAAATTAGTAACCCGTTCCTTATGCAAATGAGCCTAGTCGATCTCCGATGTTGATTTTTGTGGGCCCCATAGAAGACCGACATCATCTAACCGATGAAATTCATCGGGATCTTCTGCACCCGGTTCCAGCAAGCGTCGCCTTGGATCCCCACTAAAACTGCCGGGCCCAACGTCTGGATGGTGACCAGCGGGGTAGGCCCGGTGACAGTGTCATGACACTCCGAATGCTATCCCGGTGCAAGAAGACTTCACGTGTCTCGAAGTCTTTCGAAAGAAGAAGACAAACGCCAGAGAGAAAAAAAAGAAAAAGAAAAAGCAATTCAGAAGAGACGTTGTGGGGTTGTCTGCGATCCATCTGGAGGGTGACGTTCCTCGATGACGAAATGTGCTTTATGCGAAGTCAGGACGTCAGGTGGGAGAGACAATTGAAAGATTCCCTCGCTCGGTTTGGTCACGGCGACGATCATTGGTTAGATTGCGGAATCTCTATTGCCATGCTGGGCTAGTTGGAGCACACGGGTTCCACAAAGTTTTATCCCTTTATGGTCGAATAAAGATGTACTAAAATCATCAAAAAATAAAAATCTTGTAATGATGTCAAGAAATTGTAATGACATATGGTTTTCTTTGGTTAAATGAGATTGGCATCGAAAAATACATTTGCAATAGTAGTTCCAAAGGAAGAGGGAAAAAAAAAGGATTAAAAGAGGGACTAGGTTGATGGTTATAAAGGTATTATTAAACACACCATAATTTTGTAGAAAGATTAATAGCCTAGTCATATGACATGAAAAGCACAACTTTATTATTATTATATTATGGAATGCAAAATAAGATCTTTTTTAACCTTTAAGCACCTAATTTCCAGGAAAATGTTGAATTTTATTCCACTCTATTATTAATGGGGCATCTACGTTCTCTAGCAAAATTACTTGCAAAATGGATTTCTTTACTAACAAATTTATTCATTTATCAAAACTGTTGATTCCAAATGAGTTTCACATAGTCAATGGTTGCAACTACATTTGGTTGATGGATCGATTCTAGGTAAGAGTCTCTTTATATACGGCAATATACTTTCAATAGTCATAGTTCATTTTAGTTGTAATCTATTTACAGGTTATGAGGCAATGAACCTAGGAGTCATGTCCTTTTTTATGTAATATTTTTGTGTTTAGTGATCAAATATGACCAGGACTGCATGTAAGATGAAATACTTTCCCTTTTTCTAAAATTTTATAGTTAATATTATGAATTGATTGCCTATTGATATGATGTAATAAATTGATGACAATGTTTGTATGATGTGAATACTAGTCAACCTTGTGTTTGAGTTTCCAAAAATCACGCTACCTTGTTATGGTAAAGTATTTGATTTATAAAAATTAATTACTCAAATAACGATAAGAATTAGTATAAATGATTATTAACATACCTTTTTAGTTTGGTTACTTAACAAGTGTTATAAGGTGACATCTTCTCAATATGTGAAAATTTATGAAATTGTAGCGTATGAAGGTGAGACCTAGATCTCCAAACTACTAGGTACTATGTGTAGTGATTAAGATCACTTATAGGAGAATGACCCTTCTTAGGCGTGAAAAATAATAATAATTGTATTTTAGTTTTGATTGAAACCATCTTATTTTAAAAGGGTAATTGATTTGCTATCACAATCACAAAATTCTTGACACATAGTTCCAAATATGTTATTAGCCTATAATTGTCTTTTTGGCCAACAATTATTGTCTTTTTCTGGAAATGCATATTATATTAGGATTAATTGCTAATGATTAGGGAAAGCCAAAGATTAAAAAAGTAAATGGAGGTTTTTACTTTCCATAAGAGTGAATTGGGATTAGATTAAGAAGAAAAAGATATAAAGGAGCGAGTATATTTTTTCCTGGCCTACTATTATTATATGAAGGGAACAGTGAAGAACGAGAAAGGATAAAGAGAAAGAGAGATTATTTTAATGTCAAAATGGCCATAAGATAAGTCTACTTCAATGCACAGCTTTACATACAGTATATTAGGTTCTCACACTTAAACTAGCACAAATGCTTGCACAAACATAAGTCCATAGCAAATGGCAACATAACACATACTCAAAGCACACAATCAACCCTAAAAGTCCTTATGGGCAATTACTACACATGTTACTGTAGGAAAAAGGATCAAATGCAGGAACATGCTGAATCCAATTCCATACAGGAAAGACAACTTGATGTCGCTTGTTGGCTCACCTCGTCAGTCATTGAAATCTCAGCGGAGGGGCGGATTTCTACATCCACTTCGAGTTTGGTCTCTTCAATGTTTTCTGCAACTGTTGAGCTCCGGTTAATTTTGGCGAGATGCGGAGCCACTTCATTCATTGCTGGCCTCTTCCTACTACTTTGCTCCAAGCACTTCACTGCAATCTCAACAACCCTTCCTACTCTCTTGATCTCATCTTCACTAGCAGCCTCAAAGTTTATGACATCGATGAGGGTCCCATCCTTCACGGAAGAGATGAAATGAGGGATAATATCGATTGGCTCTTCGGACTTATAAGTAACAGAACTTGTAGGCTTCTTTTCGGTGAGCAATTCCACGAGGACAACTCCAAAGTTGTGTATATCACTCTTAATTGTTAGTTTACCAGTGATTAAATATTCTAAATTGATGTAGCCCATGGTGCTTTCTATGTTGGTGGCTACAATATGACTATGCTCTGGTGGTATAAGTACCGAAGTTCCGAAATTAGATATTTTCACTAAGCAATCTTGATCCAGAAGTATATTCACTGACTTGATGTTGCTGTGAATGATTGGAGGTTTTGTGCAGGAATGCATGCACTCAAGTGCAAGAGCAGCTTCGCTAGCTATTTTGAGCCGATTTTTCCATGATTTTAAGATGGGTGACGCTTCCGGATGGATGTGTTGGAAGAGGGTATCCTTCAAAATGTATTCATAATAAGTAATGGTATTCTAGTCTCCAAGCATATGCCTTCGAGCTTCACCACATTTTTGTGGTTTATTTGCATCACGGTTTTAAGTTTATGCTGGAAATCCCCCTTCATTAGAGATTTGTGCACATCTTTAGGCTTCTTGACAACGACCGAGGTGCCCCCTTTATTCTCCCTTTATAGACAAAACCAAAACTACCCTCGCCAAGCTTATTGCTATCATCATAGTTCTCAGTTGCTTTTGCCAACTCTACCTCCTTAAAGATTCGAACTCCTTGTTGTTTCAAGTCTTTTCCTCCGTTTCGTCTAAAGTTCATCTTTCTGATTCTCCAATTCCACGTGAATGAGACTGAAGCACCAAAATATATGCAGAGGACGGGCGCAAGAGTCCCTGCCAAAGAATATATGTTACTAGATTACTATTTCAAGCATGTACGCTCTACATACTTCACTAAAAAAGATTAATTTCAAATGCACAACCCATTTAATCTTATATATATATATATAATGTAGAACCATCACCATTGATTTGGAGAGTTAGTCAATCTTTCAATATATAACTACCCAATTTAACAGTGATAGAAATTGTTTCGGTGACAAATAGGTTACACACATCATTATGTGTAACAATTCTTATAAAAGTCCGTATTTGAAATGTGACTGGTGTCATTATAAAGTGAATAAATAATAAACTGAACTCAATTTCATACATATTGGCAGCGTCTTCTATAACTCCTACAAATGTCTTTCCTTGATTATGATGAAGAAGGTTTGTAATAAAAGAGAAAGAGAAGGCATTCACCTCACATTGTTTTAGATCTTTCCATCTACAAATGGTATCAAAACTTGTAGGAATTGTTTAACCGATTATGCACCTTTTAGTGTCATGCTTAAATGTTTTTTCCGTTCATTCTGTTGGTGGAAATCTAACTGATGGATTATGAACATATATATCATCACCCAAATTTATATTTAGTTAAGTTGATGCGTGAATAATTTGTATAATATGTTACTCACTATCCAAAAGCATGGTTGAAAGACATTTCCTCTAATTAGAAACGAAAGAAAATGTAACCATTTATAAAATTTAGAGATTTGATTAATACTGTAAAACTAGTTTTAAGTAGGGACGGGCACGGGGAGGGGTTGGACGAGGATCATGTCCCTCATCCCCAACCCTTAGTATGAAATGCCGCCAACCCATGCGAGGCAATGCCACAGAACTTTTTTCTTCTAAATAAAGATCTAAATCACTTTCTAGATGAATATTTGACATTTTTCTTATTTTATAAAAATGGAATGGCCTCATGGGTGAAATTTATAAAAAAGGAGTGGCCTCGGGGATTGCCATTATAGGGTCAAACAAATTCAAGCTTAACAAATTAGGCAGTGTGAGACAATGTGAAGATGATATATTTAAAACGTAAGTGTGCCACGTTACTTACCTAAAGAACTTACCAAGCTTGCATCTTCTATAAAAGCAAGATTGATAAGGAGAAGATATTGTTTTTAGGGTTCTATGTTATTCCATATTGTCATATTAAAGAAACCAATAAACATGTATGTATAAATATGTATATATTCTTCTTCAAAGTGTATGTGGGGCAGACACCTCGTCCCGCCTAATGCCTTGCAGGGCATTTTCTGAGAGGGAAATTTGCCTCATTTGAGGTGGTGCACCTACGGGGAACGAATTCCTTGTGCCCTGAGCCTATTCTTCCCCAGTTTTTAGGTCCGGATCTATTCTTTTTTTGATAGCTATAAATATGTAAAATAAGTGAGAAAATAACTTTTTATAACTTGAGAAAAATTAATACGTTCACTGCTTTTTTGGCTGATATTTTTTGTCTCATGTGGGCCTTTGCATCCATCTAGTGCTCAAAAAGTCATTGTCACTTCAGCAACTCACTAGAGAAGCCAAGAAATTTTCAAAATAAATTACCGATTAAATTCAAGAATGATTGAGCTCTCCTCATGCTACTTTTTAGGCCAATATTTTCACAGTTCAGATTTTAACGAAGCTCAACCGCATTGCCCTCTTGAACAATCACCTTCATATGTTATCGGAATTTTGTGTTCCATTTTTCTTTTTCCTTTTCCTAGTCCAAATTTGTTCTCACTTTCGCTATAAATTTTAGAGTTTTTTTGGTCGTGAAATCTGCAGGTCTAGCTTTCTTTTTGGCCCAAGATTTGCAGATTTAGATAGAGGAGGAATTTTCATTTAGATCTGCCGTGTATCCTCCCACAAATGTAGTTTCGAAGTGTGTGATGATATGTATGCCTAGCACTAAATACGAGGGCTTGTCCGATCTTTCTATTTAGATGCAGTTTAGTACGTGTACCAGGTTTAGTGAATGCATAATTAAGAGGGTAGCGGCACAGAGGTTTCAAGGAGAAGGGAAGATCGTTGTTGAATCGTGGAGATAGAATTGCTACACTGGACTTTCAATAATCGTACTTCGTTTTAGTTGGAAACATGCCTCTGTTCTAGCATCCTGAGGAAACGAATTTTGGGGTCCATTTAACCGTGAAATGTTTGACAGTGTTTGAAGATTATAGATTGGTCACGTACCAATATGGTGCAAAAGTTCGATCATGATGTTTGTGTATTGTGGATTCTAATCGACCTTGCATCTGAGTTTTGAAAGATTGTGTCGCACCTAGACATTTGGGTGGATTCACATATAACAAACTTTACGGCAAATTGTTTTCTTGATAAGTTCTGGAGATGCTGGATTGTCCCGGGTGATATGCCTAGTCATGCATCGAATCCATTGGAACATCTTAAGCTTTTCTCCAACTGACGATGCGAAGTTCTTTGCTTTGTTTTTGATTTTAGCTCTATGGGAGTGATTTTGAGGGGAATATTCAATTCGCTTCATTGTTGTTTTGGGCTACGAGGAAAAGGTGGTCTTTGATGAGCACGAAATGTTTCTTTTATCTTTTCCCAACTTCTTCCATCAAACTCACCAAATAGGATGAGCATTTATCCCAACTACGTTTGAGCATTGAATTTATACGACATTTCTTGTTGTCATTTTGGCATGATAAAATTATTAAAAAAATTCTAAATTTATTGTAATTCTACCAATATTAGTCCTACAGGGAAGCTATGGTACAAGTTGTAGGACTCCATTTGAACAACAAGCCACCTCCATGCAGTTTCAGCTAATCAATATCGCCAACGTTTTTGGAAGTGTGAGCTGCTGTTAAAATCATATTATAGTAAGATTTATGTCCAGGGTTTATAGGATAAAGGCCTCTGATTCTTCCCTTGATATCTTTTTTTTTGTCATGAATCTTTTGTTTTTGTTTCAATTCCATTGTAATTATCCCCCTGCATAAGTCTTAGAGGAGTTCTACCTATCACAATTTAGGATGCATTTGGTAATTATTCTTTTCTTGGGAATAATTTTTGCTTAGAAATAATTTTTTATGATTATGTTCCTTAGACGAGTTTTTGAGCATTTGAAAGTATTTGGTAACTGTCCAAAATTTGTATTCCCAAAGTAAAAATGCGTTTGATACGATCCTAAAATTTTTTTGGAATAATTTTATTACATTTTTCTTTTTTGTCTTTTTCCTTCTCTAAGGAAGAAGAAAAGATAAGATAAAAAAAGAAAATGAGTTTGGCTTGATTTTGGAGTTATTCTCAGGAACAAATAAGTGATTTTTTTATCTCTTAATTCTGTTTCAAAATTTTTCCTAGAAACGAAGAAGATACCAAATAGATTTCTATTCTTTTTTTTTATTCCAAACAATAAAAGAATAAAATTATGCAATGTTTGACAATACCCTTACTCATCGTTCATAGGACGACAAGTATGTGGTACCAGACTAGCGCGCGCGTTACTAGCCGAGCCCAGGCCAGGCCAGCACTATATAAATCCTAAACAGGCTCTTACTTCCAACTCACACAGTTGGGGCCATAAGTTGGTACAATAGCTCCTCATGGAGCGCTATAAAGACCTGATATGTGCTGCACTGAGACCCAAACAGCACCCCCGTAGGACCATCAATTTTCACACCGGCCCAAATAAGAGCTCAATAAGGACGCAAAAATGGGCCTATTAATAGCTCCAATGTGGTCTAATGTATATGATAAGGGCCTACTTGGACCCGTTTGGTGAAGAGCAGGGACCTGGGCCATCATATAACCCATATTTTTGTCCGATTCTGTTCACCTAAAGGCTCCCGAACAGAGCCTTAGCGTGTGATATTTGTAGAACGAAGAAGCTTTCATTTAAAGAGAGAGAGAGAGAGAGAATCCAAATTTTAGACACAGGCATCGCCGAATCAAATTTCATGTTGCAGATTTTTTTTTTAATAGTATTCTAAGCCGTCCATAAGGTAATTATCAAGTAAAGTTCCTCGATTCTTCTTTCTTGATTTTGTGATCCTCTCATATAGATTTGGATAAGAATTATTTATTCTTATTTAATCGACTACAATAATGTAAAGAGATTATGAAAAGGAAGAAAAGATAAATGGGAAGAGAGATTATGATAATGTCGGAGGCCATATGCCAGTCACGTATGAGTCCACTTCAATGTACGAGTTTATATATATTATATTTTCACACTTGGACTTGCAAAGATGCTTCCACATACATAAAGTCCAAAAGCAAATGGCAAACATAACATATATTTAAAGCACACAATCAACCCTAGAAGTCCTTATGGACAAATTGAAGGACATGTCACCATGGTAATAATAAAGGATTAGATGTAGGAAGGAGCTTAATCCAATCCCAGACAGGAAAGACAGCTTGATGTCGCCTCCTCGAGGCAGGAGACTTTTTCTGGATCCCATTCTTCTTCAGGGTCTTCATTCTCTTCTTCGAGGTCTTCATTCTCTTCTTCAACTTTCGAGCTACGGTTGATACTAACGAGTTGCTTAGCCACTTCACTCATTGCCGGCCTGTTCGCACCGCTTGGGTCCAAGCACCACACTGCAATCTTAGCTATGCTTCGTACTTTCCCCACTTCATCTTCACTAGCGCCCTCAAAGTCAATGACATTGGAGAGCATGTCGCCCTTCACGGAAGAGATGAAATAATGGATAGTATTGATCGAATTCTCAGACTCGATATCATAAAGTTTCTTCCTTGTGAGCAACTCCACTAGGACAGCTCCAAAGCTGTATACATCGCTTTGAGTCTTTAGCTCACGAGTGATTAAATATTCCGGGTCGATGTAGCCCAACGAGTCTTCTTTCTGAGTAGCTATGATATGTCTATGCTTTGGTGACATGAGTACTGAAGTTCCAAAATCGGATATTTTCACCGAGTTGTTTTGATCCAGAAGTATGTTTGCTGATTTGATGTTGCCATGACAGATTTTTTTGGAGTGCATATGTTTGAGAGCATGTGCAGCTTCGGTGGCTATTTTGAAGCGTTCTTCCCACGAGATGGTCGGCTCATTCTGATGGATGAGTTGGAAGAGGGTGCCATTCGGAATGTATTCATAAACCAGTGATGGTATTTTAGTCTCCAAGCATATGCCTTTGAGCTTCACCACATTTTTGCACCTTGTTTTCATCAGAATTTCTAGCTCACGCTGGAAATCCTTGTTTATTAAGGACTTGTCCACGTCTTTAGGCTTTTTGACCACAACCACGGTGTCCCAGACGACCACGGTGTCCCTGTGCTTCTCCAGTGTCCCCTTATGGACAGAACCAAAACCGCCATTGCCGAGCTTGTTGCGGTAATCATAGTTATTGGTTGCTTTTGCCAACTCCAACTCTAGGAAGATTCGAACTTTACGCTCTAGGAAGAACTCTCCTCCATTTCGTCTGAAGTTGATCCCTTTGAGTCTCACCCTCATCGTGAACGAGACTGAAGCAGTCATAGTGATACCGAAGAAGGGGACAGCCAACACTGCCAAAGAATATTGTTACCAAATTAATGATTCAAGCATGTAATCCTTATACGATCCACACACTTCATTCAAAAAAATCAATTTTGAACACATCCCATTTAATCTCCTTTTACATAATCCCCATCTATCATTGTAAGATTTGGATGGTTAGTCACTATCTCAAAATATAATCACCCAATTAAACAATGACAAAATTGGTTTTTGTAACAAATGCATTCCACATTATTTCTAGTGTAAGACATCTTATAAAAGTCTTTGTTTAAAAACTTGAGACATGCCGGTTAAATGTTTCTTTGTCCATCTTATTGGAGGAAACTCTAACCAATGGGGTTACGAACATATAAATCACCCAAATTCCTGCATGGCTAATGTATATAATTTATAACCCATCAATCAAAAGCAAGACGTCTTATGATTAACAAATTAGCTAGTGTGAGACAATGTGAAGATGATATATTTAAAATGTAAGTGTGCCACATTACTTACCTAAAGAACTTACCAAGCTTGCATCTTCTATAAAAGCAAGATTGATAAGGAGAAGATATTGTTTTTAGGGTTCTATGTTATTCCATATTGTCATATAAAAAGAAACC
Organism: Corymbia citriodora subsp. variegata; assembly: GCA_014858505.1. Taxonomy (NCBI): domain Eukaryota; kingdom Viridiplantae; phylum Streptophyta; class Magnoliopsida; order Myrtales; family Myrtaceae; genus Corymbia; species Corymbia citriodora. The sequence goes on from CM026415.1 coordinate 448,998, forward strand.
AATAAATAGACATGTATGTATAAATATGTAAATATTCTTCTTCACAGTGTACGTGGAGCGGAGGCCTCGTCCTGCCTAATGCCTTGTGGGGCATTTTTTGAAAGAGAAATTTGCCTCATTTGAGGTGGTGCACCCACGGGCACGATTTCCTTGCGCCCTAAGCCCATTTTTCCCTAGCTTTCAGGTCCAGATCTATTCTTTTTTGGTAGCTATAAATATGTAAAATAAGTGAGAAAATAACTTTTTATACCTTGAGAAAAATTAATACATTCACTGCTTTTTTGGCTGATGTTTTTTTTGTCTCATGTGGGCCTTTGCGTCCATCTAGTGCTTAAAAGTCATTATCACTTTAGCAACTCACTAGAGAAGCTGAGAAATTTTTGAAATAAATTACCGATTAAATTCAAGAAACATGAGCTCTTCTCGTGCTACTTTTTAGACCGATATTTTCCCAGTTCAGATTTTAATGAAGCTCAACCGCATTGCCCTCTTGAGCAATCACCCTCATATGTTATCGGAATTCTGTACTCCATTTTTCTTTTTCCTCTTTCTAGTCCAAATTTGTTCTCACTTTCACTATAAATTTTAGAGTTTTTTCGGTTGTGAAATCTACAGATCTAGCTTTCTTTTTGGCCCAAGATTTACAGATTTGGATAGAGGAGGAATTTTCATTTAGATCTACTGTGTATCCTCCCACAAATGTAGTTTCGAAGTGTTAGCTTCTGAAAAAAGGGAAAAAAATGGCGAGGAGAGAAGTTAAAAAGGAAGGGAAAAAAGAAAAGAATAGATGTGAACAGCTTTAGTCTGGAATTGAATAGGGACACCTGACAGACTATGGCTCACTGCTTTTGTTATTGGGGTTACATCGGCTAATAAAATTATCTTTAAAACACATACGTCAAACCTACTGCAAAATCAAGAATGGATTGATCGAATGTGAACCATCATGTGCGATATATAAGGACTTACCTGCAACAGCTATGGCAGCACGATTACCACCGTCTCCGCCAGGACATGGGTTTCTCTCTGGGTCCTTGCACTCATCTATGTACATTATGCAGAAGACAAATTGAATCGTTATCTCAGTTAATAGCAAAAACAGATCTAACAAGTTGCTGCATGGATTATCAGAAGGCCAATACTATCCCATTCAGGTTTTGGTCATAGTATTGTGACAGATATCCACTCTCTTTTAAGATATCTCTTTTCCCTACCCTCCGTCTCTCTCCCTGTGAAATCCGAGCTCAACAATAGGGTCGTTCTTTGCCATCGACGGAGATCATCGCTGCCTCAAAATCTATGTACGACACCCCGTTGAGGGCACAAGAGCTCGGAAAGGATCCTGCGTACAGAACTTGCAGAAATCGAGCTTTAGTAGTGATGCATGAACCCCACGTTGCAAGAGCGAGACGAGGGGTTGCTGTTTCCATATTATTTACCTAGGAAGGAGAAGATTGATCTTTACAAGCACGAGTGAGGTGTGTGTGCTGATATGTATACCTATCACTAAATACGATGGGCTCGTCGTATCTTTCTATTTAGATGCATTTTAGTACGTGTGCCAGGTTTAGTGAATGTATAATCAAGAGAGCAGGGGCAGAGACGTTTCAAGGAGAAGGGAAAAATGTTGTCTTATCGTGGGGACTGAATTGCTAGAAATGATGTTGACGTTGACGTCCGTAGGGCTAGGGCGAGGGTTGCCCTCATTTTGACCCCCTCACCATATCCGGAAGCTGTGGAGGGAGGCGACGACATCTGAGCTACAGGAAACCTCGAGGATGCAGGGGCTGAAGAAAGGCTTGGGGTCGCGGAGGACGGGTGGCTTGGGCTTGTTCTTAAGCCTGGGGGGCGGCGGACGAGTAGTGGAGGGAGGCAACATCGTTGGAGCTGTAAGGGACCTCGAGGATGCAGGGCCTGAGGGAGGGCTTGGGGTCGTGGACGATGGGGGGCTTGGGCTTGTTGTTAGACCTGGGTGGTGGCCGACGACCAGTGGAGGGAGGCGACATCATCGGAGCTGCAAGTGAACTCGAGGATGCAGGGGCTGAGGGAGGGCTCCGGGTCGCAGGTGATGACGGCCGTGGACATGCGCTAGATCTTGGACCTGAGGGTGGCTGCAGGGGGCGGTGGATTTCCTCAATGGCAGAGCCGTCACCGGAGGGGGATTGACGGACAAGGCGATGGTGGAGGCAACGGATGAGGCAGAGGCGGCAGCGAGAGAGAGCACATTGTAAGTCGGGAGGGCGAGAGAGGTGAGAGAGGCACTTTTAAAATTTCTGACGGTGGACCCCAAAGGATGACACGTGTCATTCATTTAATGGACTATTGCAAAACTAAGGTGGTATTACTTGCGTGCCTAACATTTTCTCCCACCACCGCCACGCATGCGAGAAAATATTGGGTGCAACCCATGTGCCACCGTAGTAAATCGAAAGGGTCTCCAAAGCGCGTCCCGTGTCCCGTAAGCTCACCTGTTTTTCTCTCCCCTCTCTCTCCTCTCTTCTCCCTCTGCATGCTCTCTCTCTTCCGCAAGCCTTCTTTGTCCTCTCTCCTCTCTCTTCCCCTGCACTCTCTCTCTCGCCCGACTCTCTCCCTCCAAGTCACAATTGGAGGAAGCAACGGTGGCTCGTCCGACGAACTGCGCGGGCCTCCGCCTCCGCCTCCGCCTCGAAAGGTTCCCCACCGTTGCTCGTCAGTCAAGCGTGATGGTTCATCAATCGGACAAGGGCACGGTGGCTCGTCCGACGAACCACCATGCGGCCTCCGCCTCCACTTCGACTCTATCATCGCAAAGTTTGCTGGTCCGGTGATTTGTCGGTTGGACGAGGGGATGGCGCCCTCTCTCTCCCTCCGAGTCACGATCGGAGGAAGCAGCGATTTGGCGATAGGTTGGTTGAGCGAGGGCACAGTGGCTCGTCCAACGAACCACCGCGCGGCCTCGAAAGGTTCCCCGCCGTCGCTCGTCGGTCAAGCGCGGTGGTTCGTCAGTCGGACGAGGATGCGGTGGCTCGTCCGACGAATCACCGTGCGGCCTCCACCTCCACTTCGACTCTGCCGTCCGTTCGCCGGTCCGGTGATTCGTCGGTTGGACGAGGGGATGGCAAAGGGATGGCAAAGAGAGAGAGCGCGTTGGGGAAGAGAAAGGAGAGAGGAGAGAGAAGGAGTGGGGAGAGAGGAGAGAGAAGGATTGCATAGGAGAGAGAGTGTGCAGAGGGGGGAGAGGGGAGAGAGAGAGGGGAGAGAAAAATAGGGGGGCTCGCGGGACACGTGGCGCGCTCTAAAGGCTCTTTCGGTTTGCCACGGTGGCACACGGGCTTCACTCAATATTTTCTCCCAATATTTTCTCCCACGCATGCATCGTTGCTATGTTGCTACTCATGAAATGTTGCTGCATTTTTATCTTCTTCGTCGGAGACCTATTAGATATGGTCTCCTCCGTTAATGGAAGAGACTAGCAAGCAAGTCTCATCTCCTTCATTGCGAGGAGACGTTCGGGGGGGACTTGTCAATACTGGTATGAGGTACAAGACAGACTCGCGGAGAGAGACTTGCTTGAGAGAGAGAGAGAGAGAGGGCTGTGGGGGTCCAGTGCGCATGAATGCCGACGCTAGGCATGCCTAAGGTGGTGGACGATACTGCATGAGTCACATATATTAATTACCTTGACACCCGTGGAAGCGATTATAGGGATTCCCCTTGTACCCATCCTTGCAAAAGCAGCGATAACCCGGTCCATCTGCGTAGTCCTTGCAGTCAGTGTTGCAGGCATAGCTCGACTGGTTCAACATGGCCTGTTCGCAAGTCACGTTCCATCCGATCATCCAGTCCAAAACAAGGTCCGTCCTCTTGCCCAAATTTTCGGTGGTCGGGAGTGTCCTGTTGGAGATATTGAATGACTTTCTGTCCCCCACGAAGGCCACTCCACATGGGTTGAATTGCCAGACCGACTTGTGTTCGTCGAAGGAGAAGAGCCTAATGTGGAGCGTCTTGAGGCCCTTCGGAATGGATGCTTGACAACAACCGAGACCAGAGCAATTGGTCTCCTTTGCCAAGTCGACGGAGTTGTTGCAGTAGGAGATGCAGCCGCTCCGGAACATTTCATCTTTGTCGGCCATGAGCGCGTAGGTGTCACAGCCGAGGACTATGAGGTTGTTCCGGGTGTACGACAATCTGTACTGTGGAAATGAAATTACATTGATGAACAGATCACCGCTGCTGTTTGTTAAGGTGCTATCCTTGTCGTAGCAGTCGTATATTTCGGGTTGGCTTACGACCATGGTGGAGTCCTCGACTGAGATCTTGCGTATCGGAATATGCCCCAGCAGTAGTCGAGGACGGCTCCCCTCGGACGTATTGCAATTGAGCAAAAACTCTGGGGATCTCGAATACTTGGAATTGAGCCCGAACGGATAAGGTACGGGCATGCCCCCACACGCGTGTGCAGGGTCTCCGGCCACGGTGGGAGCGCCGCCTTCTCGCAACCAACAGGTCACAGCCACCAGTAGAAGCCGATGCACTACCTTCATTTCCAAAAAACTCTCTTTTGAGTGTGTGTGTCTCTCTCTCTCCTTTTTGGGACCTTTGTGCTTCTGTCCTTGTTCACAGAGTGGGATTTAAGTATGAGCCGTTCACCCGAACCCATTATATATTTACATGGACTAATGGGTGAAATTAAGTACAATAATGGAGGGCGGAAGGGCCAATTGTGTCAATAGAACAAATTGAAGGATCCGATTGCATGTATGGAGAACTGCAAGACATAATAATGCATAAAAAAAGGCATAAAAAGTTTTTTTTTTAATCAAACTACCGGTGCAAAAGATAGTTTACAAATTAAGGACAATGTGATAAAATATTTAAATATTAAAATCGAGTTTTCATCTAATATCGTTTATAATAGTTGATGGCAGTTCATCTCACATGATGAGCCTTAAATCGTTATCCTTGTGAAACGGATGATCACAACATATGAAAATGAATACATGTGGCTGCTTCTCAAACTTTGATGTATCTTGTATCTTGTATCTTGTATCTAAAAGGAAACGAGCACGTATTGCAATAAGAAATTCTACCGAAACATTTTCACTAAATGATGTGATAAGTTTCAATTGAGCATTCAAATAAGTGACTTTGAATGGCCGGCTTGTTTAATAAATCAATAGGAAATTGCCACATCATTAACATAAAATTTTAATATGATTTATCAATACATATTGCAAGATGCGAAAAGCTATATCGGAAAAAAGATAGAATAAGTGTAATATATGCAACCGGTGTAAATTAAATTTTACAAGAATGATTGCATGCGCCATTGATTTGAAAGATTGGTAGGAATAATCCTTAAATCCAGATGGGTGAGACTATTTATATGGAACTTCTTTTATGTTGGTGAAGCATGATCTATTTTTCCAAAAAGATATAGTGAACTATACTTGCTAGATGACATATTATGTGATTGCCGGATAATTAAACGAAGGCATGCTCCATGTTGGGTCTCATGCTTTCAGCAATAAATCGACAACAAGAATGTATGATGCCGCATTATTTTGTGACTTAGTGACTCACAAATAAATTGTTGACATGATTTTTAATAATTTAAATTTTTGAGAAAAATGGAAAGTTTAACATGATCCAAGAACATATTATTTAATTCTGATGCTCTCTCAATTTTCTCTTGCTTATTATTCCTATCAATCTCATATTTTGTCAGTTTTTCCATTGATTAATTATCTAGTTGGAGACCGAGCATGCGTCAACTACATATAAAATTGCTTGTATGGACAAAATTTTGTTGCGTTCTTATTGGATTTTTATTTTGAGTACACAGTGGGAGAAAAGACGCGTAAGACATTGCCCTAAATAAACATATGAAATTTTGTTTATGAGTTCTTAAGAGCAAGTGTGAAGTATACCGTTTGGAAAAGGATTTGATTGATAAATGTTAATTACACCTATTATGATAAAAATTACTGTCTAATATTATTCATATACATCTTCTTCTGTCCGATTACTTAATAAGTATCATAAAGGTGACCCCTTCTTAATATATGAAAGTTTATATAATTGTATTGCATGGTGCAATCAAAATCTTTACATAATTAGTAAAAATTATTTGTAGTAATTAAGATCTCTTATAGGAAAAAACCCATCTCAATTTTATTTGAATCTTCTAGAATCTTCTAGATTAAACAGTAATTCACTTGCCATCAAAACCCCAAAAATCTTGAATATACTTAAAAATAAGATATTGTCTTTTTATTTTACAACAAAGAATATGGACTATATAACTTAAACAAATATCACTAATGCATGCAATTCATCTATTCACATATATCTAGTACTGTCGATGTTATTTTAATACGAGACTCTTCAATAGAATTTATCGCACTCAAATTTAATATTTCATAGAACGATTTGGCGAGGAAAATTGTAAACAATTATTTTGATCATTGGGTCCTCCTTCGGACAGTCGTTTTTATATTATCTAATGCGCATCTCTATCGAGGCCAAACAAGAGTAACGTGTTTCATGAAAAAAGTGAAACGTAAGAGGCCAACCTTTTGTCAACCTTCGAGGAGACCTTCTCTTTTCCAGTTAGCCCGACCCTGCATGCAAACGTCAACAACATGCTCCGCATGAAGACGAGTCCGGTGGATCTCCGACGTTGATTTACGTGGGCTCCACATGAGACGAAGTCATCTAACTGCTGAAATTCATTGGGATTTTGTGGATTCGGTTCATGCAAGTGTGGCCTGGGGACCGCATGATCCTCGTGTGGGAAGACCCGGTGTGCACCAAGACTTACGAGTCGTCTTGGAATCTTACGAAGAAAACAACAAAATGTGAGAGAAAAAGTAAATAAAAGAGATATTTTGGTATTTCCAGGAAAATAAATAAGATTGTCTCTACATAAAATTGTCTTTTCTTTACTCCGGGAACAGTTGTCTTCTAAAAAAAAAATGTTACTTTTCACATCTCGAATAGCAGAGACTGTGACGTTCTGGGGTTTGAAAAAAGCAATCCCCTTTTATGTATATTAACAATTAAATAAGATTAGCATCCTAAAGTACATTTGCAGTTTACTGCCATTTTGGCATCACGTGTTGTTCGATGCTGTCGTACAAATCTTAAACAACACGAAATAATAAATATTTTTGAAAATTTCAGAAAATGGGAGTCACCCAATCACGATGAGGGTCTTGCATCTCTCATCTAGTTTTGGCAAATGTAGCGTTGCCTGATTATTCAAAGAAACTCGTGGAACTTGCGGAATTTGCAATGGTAGCTATGTGGCATACTTTGCAGCCTTAGTTAAGAAAGATTATAAGAGTTGGACCCATTGATTTTTGTTTTCATTGTTTACTAGCCATATCTGATTCCAACCATATAAAATTAGAAAAATCAAAATAGAATTTCCATCACAATTGACAGAAGCAGCACTGGATTCCAAATTGTGGGCCTATGACATCCATCAATCCCTCTCTTTACTAAAGAATCTTGAAAAGAGAGTCCGTGCATGCTTGATGTTGGCCTTGACCTATAAGGCAAAGCAATGACTTACATGGCCAACTCATATCTCTATGATTCGAGCTTCAATAATTGTTCGATTCGATCGTGGAGATAGGCTTTCATCAGAGCCTGATTTATATTGTCATGTTGCGATCGATTGAAGGAATTTCCAAAGTAAGTTTAAAATGATTAAAATTGGGCAATAGAGACATTTTCTTTTTCAATCCTCTACCCAATAAATAAATAAGTTTCAATGGATTAATTAGCTGTAGTTTTCAAGATTTCATGTATTTTTATTTGATGTGTTTCTTAGTCTTCTTACTAATTTACGGGATTTTGTTGATGATCCTTTAGTCTCGGAGCAAGGGGATGTACAGTGGCGGCACCCAAAAATAGATAACAATGATTTTCGCAATTCCGTGGATTACTTTTATAGGTTTTAAGTTGTTTGACTCTTCGAAAACTGAAAATGTTGAATTAATAATTACCCCTGCGGAGAATTATTATTTGACTCTGGAAACTATTATTTTCAAAAATCTCGGATTGCAAATATAAGGACATTTGGGTGCTTTAAAAAGATTAATCCTCTTTTATAAATATTAGAAAATATCGTGTACTTTTTGTGGAGACAAACATGTACCCAATCCATAATCATATTTATCGTCTATGTAAAAGGAGTATTAATATCATCATCAAGAAATTAATTCTTGACAATAATTTTGAGATTTTTTTATAAACATATGGATGTATTTGGTCAAGATTGATAAGCATCCAAAAGTATATTTGTAATTGCAGTTCCATGAGATTTTATTTCCTTGCCATAAAAAGGTTTGCGAAACCGACATCACTGAACGGTTGAAATTCACTAGAATCGAGTGCATTCAGTTCATGGAAGTGGGGCCTGGATGCGCACTAAAACCTCGAGGCCTGGCGCTTGGCGACCGAATAATATCTTGTAGGTGGAAGACTTGGTGACAGTGACGAGACGTGATGCCTTATCGGTGCAAGAACACAACAAAATGTGAGAGAAAAGTAAACTAATCTTTTGAAGAACAACACAACATACAACATGGCAGACAGAAAAGCATAAATAAAAGACGTCATGGGGTTCAAAATAAATAATGACGTGGTTCGCGATGCTGTGGATGCGCTCAAAACAAGATATTAGCTTCTTCTTCTTCTTTTTTCCAATACAATAAATCTGGACTATCCAACTTAAATAAATGTTGTAAATGCATGCAATTTGCCGCTTCACATGGATCTAGCAAATCTCCTTCCCCTGAGAGATTGGCGAGGTTATTCTAAATCTGAAATGCTGAGACGAAATCTATTGTATACAAATCAAGTATATAATTGCTCAACCAATGAATGGAGGTTTTAACATAAAATGACTTGATTAAAATGAAAGTTGTCAAAGACTTATTTTGATCATCGAGTCAGATAGTCATTTTTTTTATAACATCCGCCCCTTTATTGAAACCAAATTGAATTAATTTGCTTTCTTTTCTTCATGCTGGCTTCGGACCCAGTTGAACTGAACCAACACCCAAAGAAACCTTTATAACGAACCAACACCCAAAGAAACCTTTATAACGCACTTCGCATATAACAGAGCCTAGTGGATCTTTGACGTTTATTAAATGATTGAAATTTATGGGGATCTTGTGCATTCAATTCATGGAAGTGTGGACTAGATGCGCACTAAAGCCCTTGGGCCTAACACCTAGTGACTGGATAATATCTCATATGGGGAAGACTTGGTGACAATGACGAGACTAGTAACACCTTATCGATGCATGAACACGATAAAATGCGAGAGAAAAAATAAACAAAAGAGTGGAATCATCTTTCTCACCCCCAGATTCTAACACCCCCAGATTCTAAAAGAAGTTACCATTCACGTCTTGGATTACCAAGATAATTACATTCCAATTTTTTTAAAATAATCATCTTTTATATTAACAAATATCATATATTCTCTGTGTAGACTCAATATGTACCTGTAATCATATTTTGGATTATCTATAGATGTACTAAGATCATCAAAAATCATAATTTTACAATAATCTCAAGTATTTTCTGATGGTAATATCTAGTTAATTGAGATTAGCATCATGATAGTGGTTCAAACGAAGGAAAAAAAATATATGAAAATGAGACTTGGTTGATGGTTATTAAAGTTTGGTTAAATACATCATAACAGTGGTTCAAACCTAGGAGTCTTGTCCTTTTCTATGCAATATATCAGTGTTTAGCAATTAATATGGTTAGAATTGTCTGTAAGATGGAATACACTCCCTTTTCCTAGAATTTTCTTGTTAATATTATGGATAGGCTGCATGGCAATATGATCAAATAGGTCTATCACAATGTCCATATAATACAAATTATAGTCAATCTTGTGTTTGAGTTTTGAAAAATCAATGTCACCTTGTTATGAAAAAGAATTTGATTTATAAATATTAATTACACATTATCAATAAAAATTAATAATACATTCATTTTTTGGTTACTTGACAAGTGTCCTGAGGGGGTACCTTCTTAATTTCTGAAAATAATTCTAGTGCATGAAGGTGCAATCTAAATCGCTACCAAAAAAAATCTCTAAATTATTTGTGGTACTTTGTGTAGTAATTAAGATCGCTAATAAGAGAAGGTCCTGCTTAGGCGGTGAATAAAATGATGGTCGTATCTTAATTTTATTAAAATCATTTTATTTTGAAAGTGTGATTGGCTTGTTATGACAATCCAAAAAATCTAGACACAAAGTCCAAAAGAAGTCATTAGCTTTTTTTCTTCTTTAACAAGAGTATTCGGACTGTTCGACTTTGTGTTTATTGGTGGTATAAGGATAACTTCGGGTTGGTGTGAACGAAATGAGAAGAAAAGTCAGGGTAACTGTGGCTGATGGCAATTGTTGGCTCGCTCCATAGTCTTCCCCCTTGACTTTGTGTAGACTTCGTGGAGAGAGAAGGGGATATGGGAGAGAGCGAGGGAGGGGTTTCGGTTGCCTCAAAAGCTTCCATATTTTCTGCGAGAATTAAGCTTCGACCCTCTTACCAAAAATAAAGAAATAGTTTCGACCCGATTCTGCTGCTTTCCCAGGTTGATTCTCGATGTTTCAATCCCTGTAAGTTGTAACACAACTATTCTTCTAAAATTCCAACGACTGGACTATAACGATGATTTTGGTCAAATTACTTAAATCAAGTGCTTCCCCATGCCAAAATAGTGCTTATGATAGAAGAGTGATGGTCATTTGAAGGTGAATCTTATTCATTAATTTTTAAATTAACTTTAGATATGATGGCGAATTCTTGTAGAACACACCACAAATAGGCTGGAAATCCCCCTTCATTAGAGACTCATGCACATCTTTAGGTTTCTTGATTGCAACTATGGTGACCGTGTTATTGTCCTCTCTATAGATGGGATCCAAATCGCCCTTGCCTGACTTTATGGCTATCATCATAGTTGTTGATTGCTTTTGTTAGGTTTGCCTCTTTATAAAAATTAAATATTTAATCATTCGGTCAATAATTTGAGATTTTAAAAGAAAATGATAAGATTAAGATAAAAGTTGTTTAACAAATTATTTTGATTATAGAGTCTTCTTCTTTCTTTTTTTTGGGTCAAAATATGGAGTCTTCTTTCGGGTGGTCATTTTTTTTATTATCCAATCTAAAGAAATGGTAGCCCAAAAAAAAAAAGTCTAAAGTAACGTGTTTCATGACAAAGTGAAACATAGACAATGACCTTTTTATCAACCTTTGAGGGAAGACATTTTCCTTTGCAGTTGTCTTAACACTGCATCCAAACATTAGCAAGATGCTCCGCATGTAGATGAGCACAGAGGATCTACAATGTTGATTTATGTCAGCTCCACATAAGACCGATGTCATCTAACTGCTGAAATTCATTTGGGACTTTGTGCATCTAGTTCATGCAAGTGTGGCCTAAATCCGCACTAAAACCTCCGGGCCCAATGCCCGGTAGAAGACTTGGTGATGGCGGACGAAGACTTCCAAGTCGTCTCGAAGTCTTTCTAAGAACAGGACAAAATGCAAGAGAAAAAGCAAAGAAAAGAGAGATTGTGGGATTCTCAAGAAAATAATATGATTATCTCTACATAAAGTCATCTGTTTTGTACTTCAAGAACTAGTCTTCTACTTTTTCACATCTCGGATAATAGAGATAAATGATGTTAGCAGGATTTGGGAAAAGCTTTCCCCTTGGCCAAAATATAAGTGTTTGAATATATTTGGAAATCACGTTCAAGAGAAGTTAGCCTCTGAAAGATTAAGAGGAATAAATATCATGTACAATGAGTTTGCTTCAATTCACACAATGCTCGATATAATAGGCAACACTTTATTAGATGAATAAGTGTATGTCCGAAACAAAGAAAAGAACAACGTCTGAGGACACCTTGGCCTGACCTTGCATCCAAACGTTAACAACATGATCCGCATGAAGATGAGTCCAGTGGATGTCCAGCGTTGATTTATGTGGGTTCCACATGAGACCGTCGTACTGCTGAAATTCATTGGAATTTTATGGATGCAGTTCATGCAAGTGTGGGCTGGATGCGAACAAAAACCTCTGGGCCCTACGCCTGGTGAGGTGATCGAATGGTGTGTGGTATGAAAAGACTTGGTGATGGTGATGGTGATGGCATATGAAGACATACGAGTCGTCTTAAAGTCTTTTTTGATCATATATCCTTTAGAACAGTCATTTTTTTTATATTAGATGCGAAGTACATTACGCCCCGCTCTCCTGACAAAAAAAAGTAATAAAAAAATAATAACACACTAAAATGAGACCAGTCAATCTCCGAACTTCATTTATGTGAGCCCCATACAGGACTGAGCTCATCTAACTATTGAAATTCATCGGGATCTTAAGGCCTCATTCATGCCAGTGCGGCTTGGATCCGCACTCAAACCCCGGGACCCAACGGCTGGTGACCACAGGGGAGGCGTGGTGACAGCGACATGAGAATCCCTCCTTGTGCAAGAAAACTTACGAACAAGACAAATGCCAGAAAAAAAAAAAAGCATCGACAAAAGACGTCGTAGGGTTCAGTTTGATCCATCCGGAGGATGATCTTTCTTAATGACGATATGGTGGTCATCTGCCTTGCAAGATGGTCGTCACTCGACCATTCTCTATCGCCATGGACGACCAGGAGGAGCACAGGGGGTTCCATAGAGTGTGTTTCTCAGTCCTCTTAAACTTGAGGCCTATGGGACTTTGTTGATGATCTCTCGGTCTCGGAGCAAGATGATGAATTATAACAACAGCGGCACCCAAGAGAACGTAATGATGTTTTTCACATTTCCCCATATTTGCATTCCTATTTTAGTATTTTTATTTTAAAGAGGTTGTGTCGTTTAACATCACTGTTTAATTTACTTGTTCTACTTTAATATGTTTTAAGTCGGTTAAATCTTAAAAAACCGAAAACATTGAATTCATAAAATAAAGATGTATGTCTATACTAGAAGAAAGTATTAACCATTAAATCTGTGATGTACCTTTTTCATTCAAGGAAGTATTAGTTTCTAGCGGAAGTCACTTTTTATATCTTGGATTACAGAAATATTGACATTCTAGTGTTTAAAAATAGCAGTCCTCCTATATGTATATTAACAAATATTGTATCCTATTCGTGTAGTCTAGATATGTACCTATAACTATGTTTATGATCATATAAAGACGTGTTAAAATCATCAAAAATAATAATAACCTCGCAACAATCTCAAGAATTTTCTAATTGTGTATCGCAGTATTTAATTAAATAAGAATTATCATCCAAAAGTACATTTGTAGTTTATTACCATTCTTGCATCACATGTGGTGTTAGATGTTGTCGTCAAAAACCTTAAACAAGACAAAACAAAAAATATTTTTGAAAAATTCAAAAATGGGAGAGTCGCCCAAGCACGATGAGGATCTTGCATCTCTCATCGGGTTTCGGCGAATGCATCATGGCTTGCAGAATCTGCAATGGTAGCTGTATGGCATACTTTGCAGTAGTAATCAAGAAAAACTAAAAAGAGTCGGACCCATTGATTTTTGTTTCCATCGTTTACCAGCTATACTCGATTCCAGCCAAATAACATTAGAAAAATCAAAGTAGAATTTCTATCACTATTGCTTTTGATTTTAACTCTCTAAAGAATAGCAACTTTATTTGCTCCTTTAGCTTGAAACAAAGACATTCAGTGCCACTCCCAATCCAACTAGCAGATGCAATTGACAAAAATAGAGCTGGATCCCAATTTGTGGGCCTAAGACATCCATCCCTGCTCTTTACTAAGGAATCCCTGATAAGACCGTTCGTGCAATCTTGACGTTAGCCTTCACTTGGAAAGCAACACAGAGACTTATCTGGCCAACTCATCTCTCTATGATTGGAGCTTCAATAATTGTTCAATCCCAATGTGGAGGCTCACTTTCATTTGGAGCTTGATTCACGTTGTCATGTCGCCGTTGGTTGTAGGAATTCCAAAGTGAGTTAAGGGTGCGTTTATTTCGCGGAAATTATACCATTTTTAGAAAATATTTTTCAAGAAAATGTTTTCAGGCATTAATTTTCTTGTGTTTGATGATATATGATTGAAAATGTTTTCAGGCATTTGGATCATATTTAAAAAATGATTGAATAACGTTTGACCTAATAAAGAGGGAATGATCTAAAGATCTGATAAAGAGGGAAAGTGTTTTCCCCTTTCCATGCATATGAATTCATTTTCCTAAAATAATACATAATATTTATGTTGACTGGAAATTATTTTCCATTAACCAAATTGTTTTTGGAAAAACAAACAGCGGAAAGTCCAAAAAGTACTTTCTGGGAAATTATTTTCATTGAAACAAATGCACCCTAAAATGATTAAAATCGAAACAGAGATATTTTCTTTTCAATCAATCTTCTACCCATGAAATAAATTAGTTTCAATAAATTTATCATGTATACAAACTCAGCATTGTATTTAGATCTACGTGTAGTAACAATTTTTCAATTTATAATAGATAGAATTAAAAGACAATGATAGATCAATTGATTAACACTAATGGTTTAATTTGCTCGGTGCCAAGCACTAATCCTAACCCCAATAACTATACCCACAACTGATATGGAAGATCTAAAGTAGCAATTCTATGGGCAAGTGACTTTATACAAGCCATTTCTATGTCTATTACATGTCAACCATTTTCATTTGAAGTTCCGTGAAAAAGGTGTCTTGTTGTGGTGTGCCTCAAGAAGGCGGAAGATATAGCCTATCTTTTTACTACAGCTTTTCTGAAAATTCCACCAACGTGTCCACTGAGTTAAGAACACAAAATTTTCATGATGGAACTATGTATTTTTAATTATTCTTTGATCTTAATTTATAAATCCAAGCTTTCTATTCAATGTGATCTCTCACAAACTAATGTTATTTTCAAGTTACAAGTGATGTAAATTGTGAAATTCTAAATAAATACAAGAAATTGATTCATCTGAAGCATTTGATATTCTTGAAATCTAACACTTATTGCAGGGACAATTTTTAAATGAATGCCCGAAACTAAGCTTCTCATGCTTTTGATGAGTATGATAAATTGTCCATTTTGAAGTCACCAACTTTTCATGCTTAAAGCCAATAAGTTCAAACTGCTCAAAGATTTTGCATGGTAATTCTATCTGTTTAATTCACTAATTCTATCAAAGAATTGTCAAAAATGACCAATTTGATAAATGATCTAAAATTACTTGAGAATGCTAAATGAGATATGTGAGGATGATGAAAAGAAAACCTTATTCTATACATATTTCTCTTGTTTAAGTACATGTTTCTTTACATGTATTGGTCCATCAATTAAGAAATTTATTGATAACATGGCTTTAAGCTGCAGATAATTGCCATTCTAGCATTACACATGGTAGTGGCGTGGCGGTGGTAGTGACCATCACTCAGATTCTATATAGTGAGTGCACGACAGGCCTAAGTGAAGCATCAGTGGTATGTAAAGGAAGCTATATAAACAAAGCAAAGATGCATTACTCGAAGGTAAACTACAAGAATGCCTAGCAGCAAAAAGCATCTAGCTGACGCACACCTGGGACGCCTTTGTCATATTTATGAGTAATCATATCATGATTGGGAGATGTGTTATTTTTTGAGTTCTAAATCAGTTTGTCTTTCCCACTCTCACTCCCCATTTATCATCCAAACTAAAATTATTTTAAATGAACTACAAATAAGGAGAAAGTAAATTAAATTGGGATTTTATTTTTTTCAAATTAAGATCAAATTTATAAGAAAAGGAAACAATAGTGAAAGTAGATACTTTTTCTGGCCCTGTTGTTGTCTTTTTGGCCGAGAGTTATTGTCTTTGTTTGGATATGGTTATAATATTAGAATTTAGTGCAATATAACGAGGGAAAAGTAAAGACCGGAAGTACTACAAAAGTGAATTGGGATTATATTAAGGGAAAAAATGAGATAAAAAGGACTGAGTAGGATATTTTTTTTCTTGCCTATTATTATTATATGTAAGGAAAATAAGACAAAGAACAAAAGATAAAAGGGAAAGACAGATTATGATAATGTCAAAATGGCCATATGCCAACCTTCTTCTATAAGTCTACTTCAATGCATAGCTATACATATATAATACAGATTGTGACCCTTAAACTTACACGAATGCTTGCAACCGTGCGCAACTATAAGTCCAAAGCAAATGCCAAACATAATATTTATTCCGAATGCACAATCGACAGTTAATAGACATGTTGTTATGGTAATAAGGATCAGATGCTGGAACCTGTTGAATCCATTCCCAAATCAGAAAAAAGAGCTTGACGTCCCATGTTGGCTATTCTCGCAAGTACTTGCAGTCGCATGGGAGTAGAGGTTTGCCTCATCCACTTTGCATTTGGTCTCCTCAATGTTTTCTTCAATTGTCAAGCTATCGAGCTCATGGTTAATCCTAGTGAGTTGCTCGGCCACTTCCCTCATTGCCAGCCTCTTCGCACCGCTTTGGTCTAAGCTATCCAGTGACTAGATAATAATGGGGCTACGTGTGAAATGGAATACTTTCCCTTTCCAACAATTTTCTTATCATATCATGGATTAGTCAGATATAGTGTAACGAGTTGATCACAATATTAATATGATATGAATTCTAATCAACCTTGCATTTGATTTATGGAAAATCATGCCACCTTGACATTGTTGCGACATTAGGAGCTTTAGAGGATGTGCAAGCTATGGTGCAGCATTCACGACAAATTCTTTCATATTTTTTCCTCTCCAGTTACTTCGTTATTCATTCCAAAGACACGAGATTGTCCTAATAAAAAGTCTTGTCAAATATCGAGATTGTCCAAATAAAATTTCTCCTCAAATATCGATGATACGTTTTATTATCATAATGACTATAACATTGTAATGTCCATTTGTCGGACGCTTTCGAGGCATCCCACAAGGAAGTAAACAAATTAATCCATGGGCGCCAATAACCATCTTGCAAGGTGGCACTCGCGCTTCACATGGTCTCTCCCATGTCATATTTATCGCAATCTGATTTTTTCTTACAAATCATATAAAAATTGAGCTGACCGTTGCCACTAACCTATTGTAAACTGGTTAGACGCTGAATAAAACGTGGAATATCGCTTTATGTCTCTATGAGTCAGAGGATCAGTATGTGTTTTCATTTAAGGAAAGTTTTCATGCGGTCTTAGTCGATTTTATTTCCTCACATGCATCTACATGTTCAAGCATTTATGGTAATAGGTCAAACACTAATAAAAAACCAAATATGAACAATGTAGGTAAAGCAATGAATAAATCGAATAGTAAATAAAATCAAAAAATAATAACCCGAGCTTCTTTTTTTTGGGTCAAAATATTACCCAAGCTGTCCCGGGCCACCATTAGGCATAATCTCGTTGTTACCACCCGAGACAAGATTTCTTTTAAATTAAAATCTGAGCAACAAAGAGTCGTTTGCCCTAGAGTCTTTCTTATATTGCTTTCATACGTATATTGCTCCTATGAAATATATCAAGGTCTTAAAAACTTCGATTCACCTCTTGCTAAGGTTTTATATATGAGAAATCATCTCAGAAGGTTTGAAAACTATGCTAAGCCTTTTAACCGTCCAACTGTACCCATATGGGATGAATTCCAGTCCTTCACCCGTCGTGAGATCAATTAAAGTCCTATGCAACTTTTACAATGATTTTGGAAATCTAAAAGTAGGCTTGTCCAAGATTAGTTTGAAAGTTCTTTTGTTTGAAGGAAAACAATTTTGCAAAAATTTGTTTTCTAAATTTTCTATGTTTGGATGATAGAAAACGTTTTCCATGGATTGAAAACAACCTCAATTAAAGGAAAATATTTTCCCCTTCTAGCAAGAAGAATACCATCGAGGCTAACAATACAACCTAGAAAGAGGGTGAATAGGTTGTTTTCGTTAGACAGCAAGGCTATAGCTCAGTGGAAATTTCCTTCATGATTATTTTCATGGAAGATATACTTGAATTATTGCAAGATATTCCAACGATACTTTAAATCATTCCGGGATTGTAATTGATTATTAACTCAATTTAGGATTAGATTTGATTTTGAAATTTTGTATTATATATTGTACTTATATATTGAGAACATAATCAATGAAAATATATAGAATAGAAAATTATTTTAAGGCCTATTTTACGTTTTCTATCAGTTTTAAAAGACTTTGATAATTTTGTGAAAATTGGCAATTACTACGCAAAGATTAGGTCAAGCAAGCATTTTAGGTGCTGGTATAAGAAAGAGAGAGAGAACTAGGGGCACACAATGATATATAGTGGTCAGGCTTTATCCCTAAGCTTACATCCATTGCCCACACTAATAGCCACAAGTCAGACTGGATTGCACTAAGTATTCTACTTAGACAAGTTATAACTAGCAAACAGCAATCCTATTAGATGATAGATCCTAGTATTGAGAATTAGGTGTTGCGATCGCTCACATACACTTGATATTTCACACAATTACTTCCAGCAAGAATACAACAATGAAGATGGTAAAAGAATGAAACACTCTTTGCTAAGAAACAGCTTTCTGTAGATTTTTGGATTTTTTTTTTTGTGCATCCAACATATTGCCTTCGAAATTTTCTCTCTTACAGAGTAGTTAGAGATCCATTAATATTGCTATCCACAGATAGAACGGCCTATACAATTTTTCATCCTGAATAATTGTGGGCTATCCCAAAGTTCATTAAGGTGGCCTTGCGAATTCTTCAGAACACTTTTTCTCTTCTCTGTAATAATCTCCCTTTGATTCTTTCTCCCTTGCCCACACGCTTACGTACCCCCCCCCCCCCCCCCCCCCCCCCCCCCCCCCCCCCCAACAAGTCCCGTCGATACCAACCAACTGCATTGTCGTGGATAAAGCGTTAAGAGGAGAATATATGCCCAAGTCTCTCCACATTGTATTTCATCTCAACAAAACTTACAAGTTACGATTCATTCCAATCCAAGAGTCTGTTCCACGCATCGCAGAACCGGCCCTCATCTGAGGTTTTTTCTCCTTTCTCGGTATTCACCGAGAGACCCACAGAGGGCACAATCTCTTATTCTTTCTTTTGGTCGTATCTTCACTGCACACGCCTCACTTTTTCATACTTTTACTTCGGAAACACCCCAACCCCTTTTGGCTAGAAGGCTAGAAGGTCCAACTTCTATCTAAAAATTGCAAGTTTACCCACATGACCTAAAGTACATAGATGCCCGTGAAACGTGATTATAAGAACTTGATTTTAAGAAAATATCACAAGGTCGTCGACCCTGAAACGTGACCACCGGAGAGAGAGAACAAGGGGCTTGTGGGCGTTTCCATGACCGTGGTGGTACTAGTGATAATTGTGGCTTAGATGGACATTTGATGGCCGATGCGTAAGGTGGAGGTGGGCTAAAATGCGCTCGCGCTCGCGGCGTGCATGTGTGATTTTCCGGAAGATGAGTGCAAGTATCTTTGTTGTAAAGATAAATAATTGCAAGAAACGAAATGCTAGACTGGAGAAAATAGAGAGTAATTATAGCATGTACAGCCATTGTAAACAGATGGGACTCTCCGCTGGAGCTCCTCTCTCTCGACTGAAGAGCAATCTCCCACCACTGGGTAGTCTTGCCCCATATCATACAAACCCTAACTCATATACTCCGTTGTAATTTCCATCCAGAATGTAGAAGATACGGAACTTAGCCAGCACAACAAACCCTAATTTGATCCGTGGGTTTTCGCCCTGGGGTCTGTACTGAGAACGCATTTCCTGGATTCTCCGATTTCTTGCTGGGTAGAAGCTGTGCCATCCACGTTTACAGGTTTTTCTATATGCATTCCTTAAATTCTGCATTGATGTAGATCCAAACAAAGCGAAATGGGAGATGCTCTCTCTAGCGATTGAGATTAGTACTTATTGGCTCCTTGGGATTTCTCCTTTCCTTCTGGCAAATTTAATAATGGGAGATGACTGGGACCAAGACAGATGCATGGCTGCCCTGTGCAAAAGATTCGACATTTGTGGTCAGGAAGGAAAAGAGTGCTGCTAGATGGAAGTGGTAACAGAGGAAACATTGCTTGAATGTCAACGTAACTTGTTTGGCGGACTAATGTGAATTTCCAAGCCTTCCAATCTACAATGAAAAAGGCATGGAAATCTGAAAATGCCGTTATTAAGCACCTTGAGCCTGGGCTATTTTCCTTTGAATTTCCATCGATTGAGGAGAAAAAGAGAATATTAGGCTCTGGGCCTTGGTCTTTCTCGGGCTATCTTCTAGTGCTCAAAGAGTGGGAAAAAAAGAGAATATTAGGCTCTGGGCCTTGGTCTTTCTCGGGCTATCTTCTAGTGCTCAAAGAGTGGGAGCCGAGTACACCACCTCACAGCATTCATTTCGACCCCGTCCATTTTGGATGCAAATACATGGGCCGCCTATAGAAGGAAGAACAGAAGAAGCTATAACAAGTATCGCAGAAAATATTGGGGTGGTGTCTGAGTTGAAAATAGAATCAAGAGGCTATGCTGCAATTACAATTGGGAGAGCAAGGGTAGTATTAAAACTAAACACTCCTCCTGTACCTGGCATAAATTCAAGCTTTAAGGGGAGGTAGCATTGGCTGGATTTAAAGTATGAAAGGTTGCCACACTTCTGTTATTCATGTGGAAGAATTGGCCATTATGCTAAAAATTGTGAGGAGGTGCCATATGATGAAAATTTCTTTCCCTCAAATGACAAGATCCTCTTTGGTTCTTGGTTAAAAGCTGAGTCTAAAGCTGAGTCTAATGCTAATAGCCCTTTCTAGAAAGCGTTTTATGGGGAAATTCCTGAGGAAGAAGGAGATGTAGATATGATACCTGAAAATCCAGCCTACTCGGGACAGTTAGTAATGTTTCAAAGAGTCATGATGGACTCTCAGGGTTAAACAACGTGGTGCAGGAAGAGAGAGGCAAAAGGAAAGTTATGGAGGCGAATTCTACATCCCCTTTGATCACAAAAGAGCTGATAGAAAATGAAGTCTCTGTTGTATCTCCCATACTGTGTTTAGAGCCCCCTTCAATGCAGGTAGCAGAGACCCAAATTCAAAAGAAGAACCTCAAGACAAGGACTAGATAGTCCAAGAAAGTGTGTAAATATAATCCATATGATGGGCAGAACTCAAGCAAAACTCTGTTAGACGATTCTGAGCTTCTTGATACCCCAATTCTATTTGTTGGGGAAGATGGTAAACGGACTTTGGTGGCTAGCCCTAATAAGACACCAGTTTACAAATGAAGCTAATATATTAAAACTATCAACAGTTGGGCACACCTTTGATAGTTCACACCCTGAGGGCCCTTGTGGCTCAAGAAAGGCCTAATGTGGTATTTTTAATGGAAACAAAAAATCAGGAGATAGTGATTCAAAGGCTGAAAAGGAGACTAAAATTCCAAACTGTTTTGTAAGGAATCCAACAGGGATTGGGGGAGAATTGGCCCTGTTATGGAATGAGATGATACCAGTATCGGTGAACTTAGCTACTAATGAATTCTTGGATTTAAATGTGGAAGAGAATGAGACAAGGAAGCAATTCAGGCTGACTTTTGTGCAGGCACCGGCAAATTTTCAAGAGAGACTTGCATTATAAGAACAACTCAAGCATTTGAGCTTGGTAAATTTTCTTCCTTGGGTTTGCCTAGGGGATTTTAATGAGGTGTTATACAATTGAGAGAAGGTAGGGAAATGGATGGCTCAACACTATAGACTAAACACTTTCTGAGAGTTCTTAAATGCTTGTAGATTAATGGATATGGAGAGCAAGGGCTGCGCCTTCACTTGGGCTAATAATCGCAAAGGGGAGAAATATGTAAAGAAGAGATCAGACAGAGTGGTTTGCAATATTGAATGGAGAATTATGTACCCTGAAGCTAAACTTTTATGTTGCCAGCCATACGTTCTGACCAAAGTCCCATTCTGCAATCACTTGCTGTGGAAAAAGTCAAAAAGAAAAAATGCTTTAACTTTGAAGCCTTTTGGGTGGGTAGAGAGGAATGTGGGAGAATCATAAGGGATATTTGGGAAACCACAAATTTGGAAGCTGGAGACTTAGCAGTCAGACTAAAGAAAGTGGCAATCAAGTTGACAAGATGGAGCAAGAAGGCATTCCCAAATAGCAAAAAGAGAATTGATGAACTGAAAAATGAACTGCAGGTTCTCATGAACTCTCAGTCCCTCCGAATAGACAGAAAAAGGTAGCAAATATTGAAGAGAGAAATCAATGACTTGTGGAGGCAAGAGGAGATATATTGGAGTCTTCAATCACGAATCAATTGGTTGAAATTGAGTGATAAAAATACGAAATATTTTCATGCTATGACGATCCAAAGGCGACAGAGAAATAGAATCTCTATGTTAAAGCAAACGGATGACAGTTGGTGCCGAGATCCAAAAACTTCACAAAATATCATGTCGAATTATTCAAAGATTTGTACACAACAGTTGGGCCTCGAAATTTTGAACCCGTGTTGCAACAATGCCTTTCTATTGTCACTGAGGAAATGAATATGAGTTTAACAACAGAGTTAACAATGGAAAAAGTAAAGAATGCAGCTTTCCAGCTTGGAACTTTGAAAGCCCTAGGTCCGAATGGCGCCAATTCTATCAGCATTATTGGGAGGTAATTAAATTGAGTGTCTACAACGAAGTTAAAACTTTCTTCGATTCTGGGCTTCTCAACCCTGAACTAAACAAAACCTGTATTACCCTAATCCCAAAAACTCATAATCCAGAAAGACTGAATCAATTTCACCTAATAAGCCTATGTAATTTTGCATACAAAATCATTTCAAAGGTGATGGTGAATAGATTGAAACCATTGCTCCCTGATATAATAGAAGTGGAACCAAGTGCTTTCGTGGGAGGGAGGCAAATCTAGGATAATATTCTTATAGTGCAAGAAGTGCTACATCAGTTGCGCATGAGAAAGGGAAAAAGAAAGTTCCAAGCTATGCTGAAATTGGATATGAAAAAAGCATACAATAGAGTAGAATGGGATTTCTTGAAGGCGTGCATGAAAAGATTAGGATTTTGTGACGAATGGGTGGATAGAGTGATGAAATGTGTGGAAACTATATCCTTTAGTGTGAAATTTAATGGAGAACCACCTTCCTTCCTTCACCCATCAAGAGGAATCAGACAAGGCGACCATTTATCACCGTATTTGTTCATTATAGTGGCGAATACACTTTCAGTTCTGTTGAAGAAAGCTGTCAATGAAGGAACAATCAAGGGGATAAAACTGAACAGACAATGTCCTACTCTCTCACATCTCTTATTTGCGGATGATTCCATATTTCTCGTAGATGGAAAGATGATGGAATGTCAAGACCTTGTTTCAATTTTGAGCCAATACTGTATTGCTTCCAGGCAAGAAATTAATTTGAACAAGTCAGGAATTTACTTCAGTGCAAGCTGTCCACAGAATTTGAGGTATAACATGGCCAGAATGCTAAGGGTCCCCGAAATCAAGAAAACAGGGAAATACCTAGAGATCCCTTCAGATTGGGGAGATTCAAAAAAACAAATGTTTGCATGGATAAGTGCCAGAGTGAATATGAAGCTAGAGGGATGGAAGGAAAACCTAATTTCCAAAGCTGGAAAAGAAGTTCTGATCAAGACAGTGTTCCAAGCTATACCCCAATATGCTATGTCCATTTTTAGAATCCCTGTTTCTATTTGCAAAGCAATTGAAAAGAAAGTTGCTGCCTTTTGGTGGAAAAACAGCGAGTCAAGAACTGGACTTCACTGGAGAAATTGGGAGATTCTGAAAGTCGAAAGGATAAGGGCAGCATGGGGTTTAGGGATCTACTATCCTTTAATTGAGCTATGCTTGGGAAACAAGCTTGGAGGCTGTCTCAAAACCCAACCTCGCTATGGTGCCAAGTCCTTAAAGGGCTATACTTCCCAATTAAAACCTTTTGGCAAGCAGATAAAGGGTCTCGCTCTTCTTGGGGTTGGCAGAGTATACTGATGGGGAGAGAAACAATTGCCAATCATGTTCAATGGTCAGTTGGAACGGGAGAAAAAATAGATATTTGTGAAGATAGATGGCTGAAGAGAGGACTCATAGGGGGACCGGCAAACTTTAGAGAAACAATCAAAGTTGTGGAAGTGATCATACAGGAGGAGAGTAGATGGGATGAACAAATCCTTCATCAACTATATGACGAGCACATTGCAAATGACATTCTCTCAATACCATTAAAGACTCAAACTTTACAAGACAAGTTGGTGTGGACAGTCACCAAGTTAGGTGAATTCACTGTCAAGAGTGCATATAATTTGTTACGAGCACAAGGCAAAAATCAGTCCACAGAACATGCATCATCATCATTTCAGCCACCTCGCAAATCATGGAACCAAATTTGGCAAATGAATTCACCACCCACAGTCAAAATTTTCCTTTGGAATGTCTGTCAAAATGCATCGCCAACAAAAGACAATCTATTCAGACGAAAGATATTCCCAGACCCAAGTTTCCCGTTCTGTAGCCAAGAAGCAGAGACAATGGAGCATTTATTTATGCTCTGCCCCCGGACCAGTCGGATTTGGGAGAACCAGTTCTCCAAGTTCAGATTTCGAGTTATAGCGTGTCAAGAATGGAGGTTTGGCTGCAAAACTTTCTGGAACAAGGAAATTACTTACCCTCTTTTGACATGATTGCAGTAACTCTTTGGTGCATTTGGAAGGCCAGGAATAATTTTGTTTTCCAAAAACAGATTCCAGATCTAGAAGCCCTGATTGATTCTGGCCTCGACACACTCAGCACGTGCAGCCAGTGGAATCCCCCAAAAAGGAACTTGGAAGCGGTGAATATAGAATAACCTCATACTGGGAACCCACCGAGGCGCGGTACTCTGAGGATAAACATCGACAGCTCCTTTGTCAAGGGGTCACCGACGGGAGCTATTGCATGCATAATCCGAGACGAGTCTGGAGTTCTCCAGGAAGGATTTGCCGGATCTGCTCTTGCGTCGTTCGCCGTACAGCTCGAAGCTCTGGCTCTTCTTGAGGGGCTGAAGTTCGTGCAAGAAAGAGAAAGCGAAGTGCTGGAGGTTCAGTCACATATTGTTTGGAGGTGGTCAAAGCCATCAACAGTACAGATCATGTGGTATGGGAAGCGCACGCTCTTATCGTCGAGGCCCACGAATATTTGGGCCGACTCAAGAAGACTACTGTTTCTCACGTGGGCAAGAGTGCAAATCAAGCTATTGATTGAGTGGCTAAAGCCTAGCGTTTGAACTTTATCCCCATAATTAGGTAACCTATTCCCTAGAACTCTTTAAAATTTACTTTGTCGTGATGCCCCACTATTGGGATTATATGCTTAAGAACTCTTTTATCCAATAAAACTAGCTTTTTGACAAAAAAAAAAAGCCATTGTAAACAAAATTTTATGCAAGTAGTTGCATGCATCATTGATTTGAAAGAGTTGGTAATTATAATCCTCAAATTGTGAATGGATGAGGCTGTTTATCTTAAATTCCTTTATGTATGACATGTTTTTTTGGGAAAGATATGGCGAAGTATGCTTGCTAGATGATCTTGTATGTAATTGCTGGATAATTAAATAAAGGCTTACCGTGTCTTGGGTCACATACTTCTGGTAATTGTCGACCCCAAGAATGCGTGACGCCGCATAACATTGTGAAGTAATTTGTTAGTCGTTTATTTATTTTGAAAAAAAGGTAAGTTTCATCTCAGAAGACAAGTCAATGGTTCAAAATCTGACATTCCCTCTCAATACTCTCATGCTTGTCATTCCTATTATCTCATGTTCTGTCATTTTTTTCTTCTCATCAATTATCTAGTGGGAAAATAAGCACATGTTGACAACTAAAATTGCTTGTATAGAGAAAATTTTGTAGTTGTGGTGTTTTATTGGATTGTTGTTGTGAGTACACATTTACAAAGAAAACGTGTTGGATGTTGCCCCAAATAAACATATGAAATATTGTCAATGAGTTCGCGGGAGCAATGATTAAGCATATTTTTATTGAAAATGATTTAACTTTTAATTATTGATTACACATATTTCAATAAAAAAATCAATGTTAAAATTTATCGATATATTTTTTTGTTTGCTCACTTCACGAGTTTCATGAGGGTGACACTTCCTTAATATTTGAAAATTTATATGGTATCACCCGAAGGTGTGATCTAAATCACTAAAGTATTAGCCAAGTTTGCGTAGTAATTAAGATCATTTATAGGAGAAGACCCTGCTAAGGCTGTGAATAGAGCAACTGCTGTAATTTAATTTAAATTGAAATCATTCTAGATTAAAAGGGTGATTGACTTGCTTTACAACCCTAAAAACTTTGATACGTACTCCAAAGAAAGTATTAGTTTCTTTTTTCACAGTATTAAGGATACTGAATATGTGACTTAAAAAATGTCATCAATGCAAATACATAGATCTAGTAAAGTTCCATGCATAGAGTGGCTAGCAGGATTATTCTAAATATGATACGCTATGATGAAATTCATTATATCCAAATTTTATGTTTGATTACTTAGTCACTAATTCAAGATATTAAAACATAACGATTTGGCTAAGATATCAAATTATTTTAAAAAATTGAGTCCCCTTTCGAAGTTTCACTTTTGATGTTGCATGCAAATCCATTATGCCCATCTATCCAAACCAAACAAAGAGAGCATGTGTTACACAATTAAAGCTAAACTCTAAAAAGTACCTGACGGGTAAAAGGGGTCTTTTCGTTTTTATGCTAGCTTCGGACCCATTTGGCCCGACTAGCATCCGAGGAAACATTAAAAGCATGCTTCGCATGTAGATGATCCCAATAAATCTATTGGTGCCAATAGATGATTGTAGCTACCAGGTCTCCAGCATGTGTTTTCTCATCAGATTATTCTTTGGCATGATAGTGTAACTATTTAATCAGAACTTTTATGCAATGTCCAATCAAGCCTGTGATTATTTATTTATTTAGTGGGTCTTTTAAGTATATGTTTTTTTTTATTTGCATCAATCCATCTATTAAAAAGATTTATGAAATTGCTGCCAATATGGCACTAAGCTGCAGTTAACCACATGTGCTATTAGATGTGGCTAAAAAAAATCTTAAACAATATCGAAAGTTTAATATTTTTTAAATCCTAGGAAGGAGCAAAATGTGAGGAGTCAGGGCTCAAAAGATGAAGGGAAATTAAAGAGAGAGAGAAAGAAGGAGACGAAATGATGGCCGCCCCGTCGGTGGCCGCAGCCATGGGATCGTCTTATGCTTAGGCTTTGAAGCCAACCCACCACTTCCCCCCTCCCTTCGGTCAACTTCCCCATTCCAATATATTTTCTTCTTTTCTTTTTCCTTTCGTCGTTGCAGGAGAAATCGGCACGTGGCGTTTTCTTTGCTTCGGGGACAGCAGGAGCTCGCGTTCGCTCGGGGCCATGAAGAAGAGCCCAACACCGTCCCGCTTACTGGGCTTCGCTGGGCCAGCCCATGCCTTGTTTCTAGGCCCACCCTCAGCGGGAGTTAGCCAATGCGGGTGATGCGGTTCTGTTAGTTGATCCAACCCCTAATCCAGACTACCATCAAGGCTTGAACTCAACTGCCACATTTTGATGTCGAATTGTCCTGATATGAAATCGCGATACGCTCGGCGCATCTG
The DNA here is from genome assembly GCA_014858505.1 of Corymbia citriodora subsp. variegata. Taxonomy (NCBI): domain Eukaryota; kingdom Viridiplantae; phylum Streptophyta; class Magnoliopsida; order Myrtales; family Myrtaceae; genus Corymbia; species Corymbia citriodora. The sequence goes on from CM026415.1 coordinate 476,725, forward strand.
ACAATCTGGTCATGCGAGACCCATCTGATTTAAGGGACAAAATGCACAGGATGTACATGCAGTCGGTCCACGAAATAAAGTCCATGGAATTCCGGAAGACAGTCATGGGATATGCTTCCATTGCAACCTGAGCAGACATCTCAGTTTTCGGCTAAGGTGTTAGACCAGCTTGCGTTCGTGGGTTCCCCGGGGGGATAAGTCCCATTGGGGGTACCTCGCCGGATGTGTTCTTTCCAAATTGTCACGATTGGCCAAACTGCGACAGCTACGATGCGGAGAAGCATTCTTCTGACTTTAGTTTCAATATAATGCGAGGCATCGTGGTGACTTGATTTGTGAGGAAGCCTTAGAAATAGAGCAAAGATGCATTACTCGAAGGTAAACTACAAGAAATACATTTGTTTTCAGTCTTTTGATAAGAGTTTTTTTTTTTGTTACACCTGCACATCAATTGAAGTCTAATTTGAGACTATTTCTTTGCATTGTCATTTGATATATTACACAGGACCCTACTTAATGACTAAAATATTAATTTAGTGTGAGCCATTAATTTGTAAATTTTTGGTAGAAAGTACAAAAAATTACTAGTTATGTCTATCGTCCTTTTAGAAGAAAATTTTCTATTGCCTTTAATATATTTTAAATATTTCTTGTTAGCTAATGTTTTCAATCGTGGTTTATTAATACCAAACTTACAAAACAATTTAAGTTCTTTCATCCAAAAAATAAAACGAGTTTGCTCTGAAATGAAGTTATCATCATGTAAATTCCCTAATACTTCTTTCTTGATCTTGTGATCCTCTCATATAGGTTTGGACAAGATTTTTTTTGTTCTTGATGAATTGATTGATTTAGCATTTTGCATCTCTTTATCATATTTATATTTATAAGTAATCATATCAAGATTGGAAGACATGGTATTTTCAGTTTTAAATCAGTTTGTCTGTCCCACTTTCACTTAGATTCAACATCTAAACTGATTAAATGAACTAGAAATAAAGAGAAAGTAAAGCAAATCGAGATTTTGTTTTTGTTTTTCCATCACATCAAATTAAGATCCAATTACGAAAAAGGAACAAAGACTGAAAGTCGATACTTTTTCTGGCCTTTTGGCCAACAATTCCTTTATCTTTTCACGGAAAGGAAAATTATATTAATATTAATTACAATATAATTAGGGATAAGTGAAGACTGAAAGTAAATGGAGATTTTTACTTATCAAAAAAATGAACTAGGATTATAATAAGAAAAAAAGAGATAAAAATGAGTGAATAAATTATTTTTTTGATAGACCAAAAAAATTATTTTTCTGACCTATTATTATCTTTTGTAAGGGAAAAAAAAGACAACGAAGAAAAGATAAAGGGAAAAAGGGGTTTATGACAATGTCAAAATGGCCATATGTACCTTGCACAGCTGCATATATATAATATTAGATTGAGACATTTAAACTTGCACAAATGGTTGCACAACTATAAGTCCAAAACAAATGACGAACATAACACACATATGTATAATACACAATCAGTCCTAGAAGTCTTTATGGAAATTTTATAAACATGTCTCTATAGTAACAAAGGATCAGATGCTAGAACCTACTGAATAGAAAAGAGAGCCCAACGTCCCATGTTGGCTCAACTTGGAAGTAGTTAAAGTCGCATGGGAGTAGAGGTTTTCTTTGTCCACCTCACTTTCGGTCTCTTCATTGTTTTCTTCAACTGTTTAGCTGTCGAGCTCGTGGTTAATACTAGCGAGTTGCTCAGCCACTTCCCTCATTGCCGGCCTCCTCACACCACTTGGGTCCAAGCACTTCATTGCAATCTCGGAAACCATTCCTACTCTCTCCATTTCATCTTCGCTAGCAGCCTCCAAGTTTATGACATTAGAGAGTGTCTTATCCTTCACGGAAGAGATAAAATAATGGATGATATTGATGGACTCTTCGGACTTGGTAATAAAACTAGTAGGCTTCTTTCCTGTGAACAGCTCCACTAGGACAACTCCAAAACTGTATACATCACTCTTAACTGTTAGCATACCAGTGGTTAAATATTCCGGATTGATGTAGTCTAACGTGCCTTGTATTTCATTAGCTACGATATTACTACACTCTGGTGATATAAGTACTGAAGTTCCAAAATCAGATACTTTTACTGAGTAATTTTGATCTAGAACTATATTCACCGACTTGATGTCGCCATGAATGATTGGGGGATCTGCACATGAATGCATATACTCGAGTGCAAGAGCTGCTTCGACGGCTATTCTAAGCCGATTTTTCCACAATCTTAATATGGTTGATGCATTCTAATGGATGTGCTGGAATAAGGTACCATTTGATATATATTCATAAACCAACAATGGTACTCTAGTCTCCAAACATATGCCAAGGAGCTTCACCACATTTTTATGATTTATTTGCATCACAATTTGAAGTTCATGCTGGAAATCTCCCTTGATTAGAGACTTGTGCACATCTCTAGGCTTCTTGACCGCGACCACACTGTCCCCTGCTATTCTAGCTTTATAGACTGAACCAAAACCACCCTCGCCAAGCTTATTGCTATCATCATAATTGTTAGTCGATTTTGCCAGCTCGGCCTCTGTAAAGATTTGAACTCTTTGGTGTTTCAAGAGTTCTCCTCTATTTCGGTGGAAGTTTTTCTGTTTGATTCTCCTCCTCCGCCATTTGGTAAAGACTAAAGTAACAAACATGATGAAGAGTGGCCCAATAGTCGTTGCCAAAGTATATATTTCACTAGATTAATGATTCAAGCATGTAATCCTTATTCGGTCCGCATAGTTCATAAAAGAAGTTAATTTCAAAAGACTACCCAGTCAATCTATTATTACATAATCCACATCCATTACCATCTATTTGGATGATTATTCTATCTCTCAAAATACAACTACCCAATTAAATGGTGATAACAATGATTTTTGAAACAAATGAGCTACACATTATGTATCATGTCACAATCCTTATGTGATTCTTTATCTAAAACTTGATGCGCATCATTACAAAATGGAATGAGTAATCAATCGAACTCTATTCGAGTACATATTACTAGCGTCTTCTATTACTCCTCCCAATTAATGAAGAAGGGTTGTAATAAACAAAAAAGAACAAGGAAGCATTCACCTCCCGTTGTTTTAGCCTTTTCCAATTATAAATGATATGAAAATTCAGTGAAATCTTTTTACAAGTTATGCCCGAACATAGATGTTGCTCAAATTTATATTTAGTTAATGTATAACATGCCAATTGAAAAACATGATTGAAGAATATATACTCGAACCACAGATGAAAGAAAATATAACCATTTTTTTTCTACATATTATATATGTCTCTAAAACTAATTTTAACCACCTTGAAATGAAAAATTGCCCGCCGCCTTCCCATGCCCTGTGTGGGGGCAACGACGGGAATTAATTTCTCTCAAATGGCCACATTTTCCTCATTTTAAGAAAAATGAATGGTTTCGTGATTGGATTTCATACGAAACATGTGGGCTCATGGGCTGGTTTTACGGTGCCGAACAAGCTCCAACCTTCAACGAGGGATAATGTGAAGATGAAATATATAGAAAACAAAGGCGTTGGGCCTTAGTGTCCCTCTAGTGTTTAGGAGCCATTATTACTTCAGCAATTCACAAGATGTTAGAAGAAAGAAATTCTCGAAATTTAAACCATTATTAGGATTTTCTCCTCTTGAAATCAGAGGCTCTTGTTGTTCGTTTTGGCCCAAGATTCGTACGATTGGTTGGAGTAAGTTATTTACTTAAAGATGCCGTGTATCCTCCCTCAAGTGGAGTTTCAAAGTGTTAGCTTCAGAAAAAAGGGGAAAAAAGGACGAAAAAGGAGGTTCAGAAAAAAACAAAGGAAAGATGTAATGGGCGTTAGATTGGGACTGAATAGGGACATGTGGCAGTCTGTGGCTCACTGCTTGTGTTACGGGGCATTACACCGACTAAGTACAGTATAATAATAATCCCTAAGGCATACATCAAATCTACCACGAAATCAACAATGAACCATCTAATAAATGATGATGGAATATATATCGAATTACCTGCAACAATTACGACCCAAGGAGAAATTTGACAATGCCCTTCTATAGCGTCGCCTTGCATTCCAAATGGGCACTGACATATGTAGTTCCCGGGCTTATTCTTGCATATTGCATGGCATTGGTATTTTTCTGACTTCTCACACTCATTGATGTCTACATAATGTAGAAGACAAATTGAACCATTATCTCAATTAATGGCAAAAGCAAATTGAAAAAATTTGTGCATGGATTATTAGACAGATAATATTATCTCATCTAGCTTTTGGTTATAGTGCTGTGACATGTGTCCACTCTCTCTCAAGTTATCTTTTTTTTTCTATACTCTCTGTCTGTCTCCACGTCGAATCCAAGCTCGGCAATGGCCTTTTTCTTTGCCATCACTGGAGATCGATGCTGCCTTGAACTCTATGTATGAGACCCATTGAGGGCACACGAGCTAGGAAAGGATCTGGCATACGGAACTTGCGAAAATCGAGCTTTTGCAATAAAGCATGAACCCTGCGTTGCAAGAGCCCAGCAAGGGGCGTACATGGTCAATGGGGACAATGACTAAGCCTAAGGAGGAGGAGGTTGATTTTTACATACATACAATAAATTATAACCCTTTAAATGCATCATAGTATGCATGCCACGTTCAATATATGTGTATATAGGCGAGAAGGCACATACGTTTGAGAGAGAAGGCAACATTGTCTTTGTAACACAGGAATAGAGTTTTGACCCCCCCCCAAAAAAAAACATGGGAATGGAGTTACTAGAAATGTTGATGATGATGTTGGCAGGGTGGCGGTAACTGTCTTGACTTACTATAACTCGAGGAAATTTTTTTGCCAAATCCAAATATTTTCAATCAGGTCTATCATAATTATTGATCATGCGATCAATTCTAGAGATGGATTTTGATCTAGATAAGATTCCCCAATTTTATAAAGGTCTCATGCTAGAATTATATCATGTAGGAGGACACGTCAAATAAATGAGAAAAACATACGTTCTCCGTCTTCCCTCTATCACCTTCCACTCGACCCAACATCCCCTCCACCACTGCATCGCCATAACCAACCCCCCCGTCCCCCACAACAAACTGTCGATATCGATGTTCAGATGAGTTGAGGTCACGACCCCACCCCCATGAACCATTGCCTCATCTCTCTTGATGAAAGGTCGCTGCAATTTCTTCTTCACCGTTCATGCGAGTAAATTTCATCTCCTTCATTGCGGAGGAGATGGGACCGAGAACTTGTTACTGACGAGATGAGGCACAATTAGACTCATGAAGACGGGGAGAGAGAGATGTCGTTGCTCGTAGTGGTGGTAACACTTGTTGTCATCTCTGAAGTGGTGGTACTTTTGCCGCCATAGGAGTGTCAATGATTCGGTTCAGTTCAGTTTTAAAGAAATCTACCGAATCGTATCGAAATCCGACCAAACTGAATAAGGTTTGGTTTTTCGGTTTTCGCCTCTCTTTTTTTCACATTTTTTGCTGTGATGTATTATAAGATCAAAAAGGAATATGTCATCACCGCCTCCTCCTCCATGTCTCACCGCTATCTCTGTCGTGTCATCCACGACCATCTTTGCTTTCTCTATTTACTGACCCAAAACACTCTCTCCCTCACTCTATCTCTTCTCTCGCCGCCAAATCTTCATGAGGTCTCGGTACCACCATTGATGACCTGATCTGGCCATGGCCTTTGACATCTCACCGAAATCTTAATGGACAGACTAGATATGGAGGAGGCATCCCCAGATCTGGAGACGAGAGGAACTCAACGCGAGGTCTTGAGACCCGCCAAAGGCATGGACTTGACAATCTGTCGAGCTCCGCCGCCCTTAAACGAGAGAGGGAGAGAAATAGCTACGCAAAAGCAGGGACGACGACCGACATTGAAGCGATAGAGGAGAGAGTGAACAAAGTGTGACACAAGCCATGCGTGGTTACAGGAATCAACGGAAAAACAAAGGAAGGGGGCTTCGTGCTCCTGCGCCGAAGGAGAAGAAGACACGAGGGAACCAACAGAGAAACAGAGGAAGCAATGGAGAAGACGATAAGCATCGAAAGAGCGTGACGGAGACGAGAGGCTAGGGCTCTCCGGTTTCGTGGGTCTGGATGGAAGGAGAGGAGAGATGAAGGTAAATTTTGCATTGTACCTTTTAGAGCTTCTAGTTATAGGGACAGAGAGATGGAAGCAATTTTCGCTTTACATTTTAAGGATGGTTGAATTCCGTTAACCGAAATGAATCCAATAAAAATCGAATTGAGAAAAATAAATTTCGTTTTTTTTATTATCCGAATCGAAATCGAACCGAATCGAAAATGCATGAAATTTTAGTTCAGTTTGGATTTCGATTTCGATTTCAATTTCAATTTCTGGTTCGATTTTTAATACTCCTAGTTATTAGTAGACAAAAGGGAGTGTTTTGGTAAAGTGATGGGAGAGAGAGAAGCGCAAATTAAACAGCGGCTAATTAAATGGGTAAAATTAGATGGCACCAGTACATAGATACACCAACTTCTCTATCCGGGTTTTGGAAGGTGATTAATTAATTAATTATTTACATAATTCATTCGAGTGCCATAAGGCATGAGAAGTCGTATGGGTTAGTTACCTGTACACCCTACTTCGCGATTGTAGGGATTCCCCTCGTACCCATTGTTGCAAACGCAGCGATAGCCCGGTCTGAAGTTCTTGCATGTCGTGTTGCCGCCACAGGCATAGCTCGACATGTTCTGCTGGGCCTCCCGGCAAGTCACGTTCGGTTCGACCATCCAGTCCAGGACTAGGCTCGCGGAGTTGCCCACATCCTCGAAGCTCGGGAGAGTCCAGTTCGAGATATTGTATGACCGGTCGACCACCACGAAGGCCCGTACACAGCGGTTAAATTGCGAGGTCGAATTGTTTGTGTCGGTGGGAAAGATGCTAATGTTGAACGTCGTGAGCCCCTTTGGGATGGATGCTTGACAGCAACCTTGACCGGAGCAAGTGGTCTCCTTGGTGATGTTGACATTGTCGCTGCAGTCGGAGATGCAACTGCTCCGGAACTTCCCTTCACTGTCGGCCACGACCGCGAGGGTGTTGCAGCCGAGGACGGTGAGCTTGTTCTGGGTTTCTGAGATTCTGTACCGTGGATTTGAAGGTAGACCGACGGTCAGACGACTGTTATTTACTAGCATGCCATTCTGATCGTAGCACTCGTATGCTTCGGGGAGGCTGGCGACCATGGTCGAGTCCCCGACCGAGATGTTGCGGATCGTAAGATTCCCCCACTGCAGTTGAATACCGCCCTCTCCTATGTTGGTGTTGCAACTGAGCCAAAAATATGGGGACCTCGCACAGACGGTATCGAGCCCGAACGGAAGAGGTACGTCCATGTTCCCACACCGGTGTTCGCACTTTCCGAGCACGGGGTGAGCGCCGCCTTGTCGTAGCCACCAGGCTGCAGCCACCATTAGAAGCCAATGCACTCCCTTCATTTCGAAAAAAACTCTCAAACTCTCCCTCACGTATTTTTGTTATGCTTGTCCTTTTTGAAAGAGTGGATGCCGTTCTCACAAGCCCATTATATATACATCAAAGAATTGGTGAAATCAAGTACCAACAATGGACTTGGCAGATAGGCAAATTGTGTCAATAGAACAAATTGGAGGGACCCAATTGCATATAACAACAAATGTAAGACAGAATTTAAAAAAGAAAATAATATACGAGGGTTTTACGGATAAAGGGTAATGCGCCCTCAATCCTTATCCTAGTGAAAGGGATAATCTAAGAAAAATTATCAAAAAAATTATAAATATTATATTTATATCAATTTAATTTAATTTAATTTTTTTTATTAATACAATCTTAAAGTTTTTGTACTTGTGCCAATAAGTCTATCTAACTCAAAGTGATCGGGCATTTACATGGACGCCGGCCAGGTCTCTCGTTTAGTCAATGCTGGCATGATAACTTTTTAATAATATATTTTATTTTTTCTATTTTTAAATAATTTTTTTTGTTTTTCTCTCTCTTTTTTTTCCTTTTCTTTTCTTTCTGCTGTTGATCTTCTTCCCCCACCACCATTATTCTTCTTTCCCCACAGTGGCCGGCAAGCCACTAGGCGAAGGCCAAGAAGCCCTCGCCCAGATCTGGGCGACGCTAGCCTCGCCATGGCCTCGCCGGTCGCGGGCGAAGCTAGCGTCACCTGCTATGAGTGAGGTAACTATGTTTGATAGTGATGAATGATTCCGAGTCGAGTAGGCCGTGTCGTTCGGATTCCGATGGTCCTTAGCCTTTCTTTCTCTGTACGGTTTTGTTAAAGCCGGAACGATTTGCAATGCAGGTGTGCAGATGACTTAGGGAAGAGCCTGCTGGTGAAGAAGTAGCCGGGCGCGGTTGCCTTCAACAACATCACGAGGCTGGCGTTCGGGAAGAGGTTCGTGAATGCGGAGGGCGTGATGGCCGAACAGAACTGGGCGACGCTAGCTTCGCCCGCGACCGGCGAGGCCATGGCGAGGCTAGCTTCGCCCAGATCTGGGCGAGGACCTCTTGGCCTTCGCCTAGTGGGTTGCCAGCCCGTGGGGAAAGAAGAACGGTGGTGGGGAAGATGAACAGCAGGAAGAAAAGAAAAAAAGAAATGGAAAAAAGAAAAAGAAGAGAAAAAAAAAAAAATTATTTTCAAATCAAAAAAATAAAATATATTATTAAAAAATTATCATGCCAGGGTTAGATGATCAATCCTGATCGACATCCATGTCGGCAGTAAATTTTAGGCAAATATACTGAATTAATATAGATATAAAAATTTTAAGATTGAATTAATAAATTATTATAGATTAAATAGGGTAAATATCTCTCTTGAAGTTCCAAGTTTTTGCCTCGTAAAACAGTCAAGGATGTCGCCACCACCCTGTCAACATCATGGTCAAATCATTTCCAGCAATTCTATCCTCAAGTTGCAGTATCAAGCTCAATGTCCTTCTTGCCCTTGGGGCCTGTAAATATTCATTGAACACAGTACGCATACTAAAATGCATCTAAATGGACAGATTTGACAGTCCATCATATTTAGTGATATATATGCATATTAGTAGATCCACCTCACCCGTAGAATAGTGGCTCATATTAATAAAAGTATGCATACATGTTAAGATAAATACTCTCCTTCCTAGGCTCGGCTATTGTCTCCATTGACCCTATCTAACATGGCAACAATAAAACCTCGCCTCACTCTTGCAACATAGGGTCCGCGCATCATTGCGAAAGTTCGAGGGCTTCGTGGCCCTTGCTGCTAGCCACTGTGGGGGCAAGAAGTAGAAGGGTGGTGAGGAAAAGAACAAGAACGGTGGAGGGGAAAGAAGATGAACAAAAAGAAAAAAGAAATGAAAAAGAAAATAATAAATAAAATATTATTGAAGAAATTGCCATGTTAGGGTCAACCGAACGATCAGTGCCAATTGGCATCCACGTTGGCACCGGTCGACCAATTTTAGTTGGATTGACTTAATTGACACAAATGCAAAAAATTTATGACTAAATTAACAAAAAAAATATTTTAAAACTGAATTGATACAATTGTAGTAGGTTTAAGATTTTTTAGTCAATTTTCCCTCATGGTGTATGAAAATGAATACAAGATGGTGATGCTAAGCAAACTTTGCTCCATCTTATATCTAGGAAGAACCAAGCACACCTAGTAATGAGAAATTTGGGAAAATATCAAAAATATCATAAATTTATTGTGTTCATGTTAATTTAGTTGTAAATTTTTTTGATGATTTATCAATATAGTTCTTCTAGGCATATCGAAATATGCTGACGTGGTGGCCCAACCAGCATTGGTTGTATTACGTGATGTAGTCGGTGTTAATGTGGATAAATTTTTAAAAATTTTCTTTTTTATTCTTTTTCAGCTTATTTCCTTTGTAAATCATCTGTTTTATACTTCAAGAACTATTGTTTTATACTTTTTCACATATCAAATAATAGAGATAAATGACGTTGGCAGAATTTGGGAAAGGCTTTCCCCTTGGGCCAAAATATAAGTGTTTGGAAAGATATTTGGAAATCATGTTCAAGAAAAGTTAACCTCTGAAATACTAAGATGAATGAGTATCATGTACTATGAGTTTGCTTCAATTTATACAATGCTTGATATAATAGGCAACGCTTTATTAGATGAATAAGTGTATGTCCAAACGGGAAAGAAAAAATGTTTGAGGAGACCTTGGCCTTTCCGGTTGGCTTGACCTTGCATCCAAACATCCAAACATTAACAACGTGCTCCGCATGAAGATGAGTCCAGTGGATCTCTAACGTTGATTTATGTGGACTTAATCCAACTGCTGAAATTCATTGGGATTTTATGAACGCGGTTCATGCAAGTGTGGCCTGCATGTGGACAAAAACCTCCGGGCCCACCGCCTGGTGAGGTGACCGAATGATGCCTGGTACGGAAAGCTTGGTGATGGTGACAGTACATGAAGACGTACAAGTCGTCTCAAAAGTCTTTTTTGACCATACAGCCCTTTAGAACAGTCGCTTTTTATATAAACGCAAAGTCCGTTACGCCCCACTCTCTTGGCCAACACTAAAGTGACGTGAGTTGCACACGAAAATTAAATATAGAAACAAGCTTTCCTTAATTATTTTGATTAGCTTTACGCTTTTTCTCACTAATCTATCGAGAGAATGCAATATCGCGAGTCTATTTCACAATTTAGTTACAACAAACAAAGATCTTATATGGTATTGAAAATGGGAAGATTAATAGAAAGGCCAACTCTAGTATTTTTTCGAAAGTGCTATAAATTAGTATACAATATTATCGTAGTTTTAACGAACTATATCAATCAAAAGGATGTTCGTGCGTGGCGGGGGTCCTCAATAGTTTTAACTATTAACAGAAGACTAGGAAACTTTTCTAGGTCAACCTTCTTTCTAATCCTCAATGGAATTTAAGACTCTGTTCGTTTCACGGAAAATGTTACTTTTCTGGAAAATATTTTTCAGAAAGCTATTTTCCAAGAAAACGTAATTATTTTTCAGTGTTCGGGTGAAATTTGATTTTGAAATGGAAAATATTTTCCGTTGTTCGTTGGGAAAAATATTTTTCTTTATAAACTATTTTCAATAATTTTTTATTATTTTATTTTTTAAAATTGTTATTTATTATTTTTAAAATTTGATTATTAAATTATTATTTTTTCTTTTTCTTTTTTGTGTTCTCTCCTTCCTTGATCGGTCACTGGCCGGTGGCAAACCACGCCTCGAGCTCACCTACCTCTGGCGAGCTCGCTTGATCAGCTCACTAGCGAGGCAAGCTTAAGGTGGTGAGGCTCGGGCCTTGCCAGATTGGTGACACCCGGGCCTCTTTAGACGGCGTTGAGGCTCAGGCCTCGTAGATCGGCATCGATTGGTGACGCCTGAGCGTTGTTAGAGGTGGCGAGGCGATGTGGCAAGGCCCGAGCCTCGCCGTCATCTAGCAAGGCCCAGGCGTCGCCGATCGAGCGAGGCCCGGGCATCGCCGATCCAACGATGCCGAAGCCTCGCCGCCATCTAGCAATGCCAAATCTGCAAGCTTGACTTGCCTATAGTCGGTCGCTGGCCATTGTTGTGGTAGGCAACTAACCGAAAAAGAAATATAATAAAAAGAAAAGACTGAAAAATAAAGAAATATAAAAAATCGATTTTATTAAAAAATAACAAAAATTTGAATTTACGAAAAAATAAAAAATTGATTTAAAAAATAAAATAAGGAAGTAAGGACTAATAGAAGATGTGAGATGGGCGAGAGTGAGTGTGGAAAAAGTTTTCTCTAATTTGAAAAGCGAAAAACATTTTCCCCAACTTTAGAAGATTTTTTTTCCTTCATGGAAAATGTCTTCCCCAATGAATTTATTTTCCGTTAAATGAACGTCGGAAAATCCGAAAAATATTTTTCTAGAAGTTATTTTCCATAAAACGAACAGAGCCTAAGTTCTGCGATTTGCATCTTTCCGTAAGGGGAACGGACAAATCTAGGTCGTGAATACGGGTGAATGCTGCAGGATAGCATCATGAGGGGATGACTCGACAAGAAATTGGAGAACACGGACTTGGCAAGTCGTTGTCGTTTGGACGTTTCTGCAAAAGAAGGTGGAGAGTTCGCCAGCAAGTCTTTGTCCCCGCGCTCTACTAGGGAAAATTCATTGAGGAAAAAGACATTTTGGAGAAAGAAAGTAACATAGTAATAATCCTTGCCAGTTCTTGTTTGGCATGAAGACACGGAATTTGAAATATCAACTGATATTTTTAAAGGACTAAGAAACTTTCTTGTGTCAACCTTTAACTTTGCAAGTTGTTGTCGTTTGGACATTTCTGTGAAAGAAGGTAGAGAGTTCGTGAGTAAGTCTTTGTCCCCGTCTCTACCGGGGAAAATTCATTGAGGAAAAAGACATTTCAGAGAAAGAAAGTGATGAAGTAGTAATCCTTTCCAGTTCTTGTTTGCCATGAAGACACGAGATTTGAAATATCAGCTGATATTTTTGGAGGACTAAGAAACTTTCTTGCGTCAACCTTCAACTTCTCGTCGTCGTTTGGACATTTCCGCAAAATAAGGTGGAGAGTTCGCAAGCAAGTCTTCATCGCCGAGCTCTACCGGGGAAAATTCATTGAGGAAAAAGACATTTTGGAGAAAGAAAGTGACAAAAGTACTAATCCTTATCAGTTCTTGTTTGGCATGAAGACACGAAATTAGAAATATCAGGTGATATTTTTGAAGGACTTGGAAACTTTCTTGGGTCTACCTTCCTTGTGATCCTATCCCAGACTGCATCTTTCCAGGTTGGTGCAAGGAAAGGTACAAATAGTGGCAAGGACTACTTTGTCACTTCTCCAAAATGTCTTCTTCCTTGATTTTTCTTCGACTGGATGGCGGTGCGGGACGAAGACTTGCTGCTCGTGATCGTGAATACCGCCTTCTTTTGTTGAGACACCCGAACGGCACTTGAGAAGTCCGTCTTCTCGTCCCGATCAAACAAAGAAAAAAGAAGAAGAAGAAGAAGAAAAGTCTGTCATCTCCGACGACTTGTCAAGTCATCCCCTCAGGATGCTATGGACCCAGAATTTTTCATTATCGAATCTGAACTTCCTACACGATCAACACTACCCGTATTACCTAGATTGTTAGAGTGCTGACCGGTCTTATTCGGTTTACATATCTCGTATTGGAAAAATTCTGAAAACCTATCTAGGGATTGACTCAATCGCACGGGCGTCCCATGCTCTCGGCTAGGAAAACCGGTGGTTGTGGTGGCTTCGAAATCTTTCGTAAGGAATTCAACTTTAGATGGGTGTTTTCTCGAACAACAAAGACGAGATCCTATGCTTTCGGTCGGTTTAAACTACCAACGATTGTCAATTTGGTTCCTGTCCTAAGGAACTCAACTTTAAATAGATGGTTGGTTGTGGGTTCACCTCCGGAAAGGTTGCGACGCTTTCCAAGCTTTCATCTTCTATAAAAACAAGACTTGTAAAAAGAAGTGATCCTTCTTTGGGTTTTATTATTATTATTTCATTATCTTCAGAATAAAAATGATAAATCAAACAAAAGAAATAAATTTCCTTCCGAAGTTTACCCGGGGCAGATTTGTCTGGCGGGGCTGGGCTATTATTCCCACCCCGCGGGGAAATTTGGCCTGCCAGACAGATTGTCCGTGCCTCGTGCCCATCCTTTGCTTCAACAGCCTCGCTTCCCCACCTTAGCTTTTAAAATATGGATCCGTTCCTTTTTTGCAGCTATTATTATCCAAATTTTAACATTTAAATTTATATGTTTCACTTCAATAGCTTTAAATATGCAAGATAGATGGTAAAATATAATTTTATACCTTGGGAAAAATTAACACATCCACTGGAAAATTTTTATTTAAAATATAAATTATCATACTATTCTCTATCAACGTAAACTCAAATTACACAAGTAGTCTATGCCACTTATCCCATAGCTTCCTTCTATTTACTCTTTAAAACTCCATTTGTCTTTTTCTACTTGTTTTACTTTGTTTCTTTATTTTTCTTTTGCATTGCTTTGGTAGATAATTAATTGAATAATTGTTTAATACACAGGAGGATGCCTAAAGGGAACAATTTTTACCAAATTTGAAACTTAAACATGACCTACGAGTCTAAATAACATTTAGGCTCTATTTATTTTACGAAAAAAAATATTTTAAATAACATTTTCGTAAAAAATGATCACTTACATCTTCCATAAAAATGAATTAATGAAAAATAAATTTTAACAACACGACAAAATGCTGTTGAAGGACTTGGTGACGGTGCACGAAGACTAACAGGTCGTCTCGAAATCATGTTAACAACACGACAAAATGCAAGAAAAAGTAAACAAAGGAGAGATTGTGGGATTTCCAAGAAACTGATCATGATTATGTCCACATTAGAATTTATCTTCTTCTTTTTTTAATTCTGGAATTATAGTTTTCTAAAAGAAGTTACTCTTCACTTCTGGAGTAACAGAGACAATGGCATTCTCGTGTTTGAAAAAAAGTAATCCTCTCTATGCATATTGACAAATATCGAAAATGGGACTTGGTTGATGCTTATTAAAGTATCGTTAAATACAATGTTAATTAATACAAAGATTAATAGTCTAACCATATGTAAAGAAAAATTTATCGTGTTATAAGATCCAAAATAGGTTATCTCTTAATCTTCAACTGCTTAATTTATGGGGAAATATTAAATGTTAATTCAATCTCGAGTTTCTCTAGCATAACTATTTACATGTTTCTTTATCAGCAAAATTTGTTCGTGCACTGAAGGTTTCCAGACCAAATTTATCATAGCCGTTGATCATGTAGATCGCACAAGTGAGTTCTACATGATTAATGGCTACGATGGCATCAGTCATTGGACCAAACAAGAAATTCTTTATTTATTGCAATGTGTTAGCTGGAAAATTGCCTCTATTTAAAAGTGACGAGGGAATCTAGGATTCATGTTCTTTTGTATGTAATATTTCAATGCTTAGCGATTAATATGGTTAGGACTACCGATAAGATGGAATATTCTTCATTTTCCTAGAATTTTCTTGTTAATATCATGGATCAATTGCATACATAAATGATAT
The DNA here is from genome assembly GCA_014858505.1 of Corymbia citriodora subsp. variegata. Taxonomy (NCBI): domain Eukaryota; kingdom Viridiplantae; phylum Streptophyta; class Magnoliopsida; order Myrtales; family Myrtaceae; genus Corymbia; species Corymbia citriodora. Next base: position 491,912 of record CM026415.1, read on the forward strand.
AACAAGTCAATCGCAATATCCATGTGGTACAATTTTTGGTCAACCTTGTGATTAATTATTGAAAAATTAATGGCACCTCGTAATGGAAAAGGATTTGACTTATAAATATTAACAACACATATAATAATAAAAATCAGCATTAAAAATCATTAATATATATATACACACACTATTTGATTTCCTAACTAGTGTCATGAGGGGATACTTTCTTTATTTGAAAATAATTATAGTGCATGAGGGTGCAATATAAATTTCTAAACTACTAGTGGTACTATGTATAGTAATTAAGATCATTTATAGGAGAAGGCCCTACGTAGGCGGTGAATAGAATAATGATCGTATTATATTATTGATTAAAATCATCTTATTTTAAAAGAGTAATTGACTTGCTATTACAAAAATTTGACTGAAAGTTATCAACAATTGGTTTTGATCATAGAATATGTTCAAACAACCAATTATTATGTTAGATGCAAAGTCCATTACGCCCATCTCTCTTGACTAAACTAAAGTAATGTGTTACACGACATAAGTTAACTATGGAAATGCACGCTGGATTAATGCGTGGGGAGACCTCCACCTTTTTGTGCTGGCTTCGAACCTAGTGGGCCCAGCCCTGGACTCAAAAGAAGAAGAAGAAGAACTGATAACATTTTTTTGCACGTAAATGAGCCTAATTGATTTCCAACATTGATTTATGTGGGCTTCATATAAGATCGATCTCATCTAGCAGTTGAAATTTATTGGCATCTTATGTACCCGGTCGATGCAAGTGTGGCTTGAATCCGCGCTAAAACCAACGGGGAGACTTGGTGATGGATGAATGCTTTAAGTCGGGGAGAATTGCCAAAAAAGTCCTAAACCTATTGTAGTTGTGCCATTTCAGTCCTAAACCTATTTTTTTGACCGATTCAGTCCTAAACCTTTTGCGATTGTGCCAGTTGAGTCCATCCGGCCGGAGCTGACATGGACGTCGGCCGGCGCTGGCGACAATATTTTAATAATTTTTTTAATTTTTTGATTTTTTTTATTATTTTCCGAATTTTTTTATTGTTTTTTCAATTTTTCTGTTTTTTTTCTTTTCTTTTTTTTTTCTCCCCCCCCTCGCCGGCGGCAGTGGCGGGCCAGCGCCGACGAGGCTGCCGGCCACTGCGCGAGGGCTGCGAAGCCCTCGCCGGCGACCTCGCCCAGACCTGGGGGCCGCCGGCGAGGGTCGCGGCCCCGGCTTCGCCCAGATCTGGGCGAGGCCGGCCTCGCCATGGCTTGGCAGCGGGCGAGGCCGCCTTCG
>CM026415.1:494737-504798 GCA_014858505.1 Corymbia citriodora subsp. variegata
CCACTAAACTATGGTAGGCCGATTAGGAGGAAGCTAAAATGTGGGAGATCGATTTACCTCTACGAATAAGAGCATTGAGTTTGGGGGCTTGGTTTTGCTAGATTAATCTAATGCCCATTGAATGGTGCTTCTTTACTTTAGAAATCATATTGTCAAGGTCGATATTTTTCCTTTACAAGCGCTTACATGTGCAAGCCTTCATGGTAATAAATCGAACACTCAAAAAGTTACCAAATATAAACATTGTAATTAAAATGGAAAATAAATTATTTAGCAAAAGAAGGCAGAAAATAAATTATTCATCTTCGCAATCTATTTTTTGCACGACAGATTGAAATACATACCAAACGTTGATTTTCTATCTTTCTTCTTTTTCTTTTGTTAGACCTTACATAATCGGCATAAATTGGCATAGTATCTTAAATTAATTTGAACCTGACATGATATGCGCACTGTATCAAAAGAAAAACATGTTCCTAGGAAAAGTTATTTGTTTGATTTCATTTTATGGATAACAGGACGGGAGTGGGGACTAATGCAAGTACCCAAGGGATTACCATAAGTTTGCTCATCATTAATATTCAATTTGAGCTGTAAAAATCGTCCACTAGGATTATGAAAGTTAAATCTGAGTAGTAAATATCATCCAGTGTGATTGTCTATAGACAAGTTGATCCCTTTATGAAATGAACCCATTTAAGCTTGACATGAACACATGTGTGTCAAGAATTGCCGTCCTAATTGGTTCAAAGTTATTCCTGATGCTACGGGGAAGAGACTTTTGTTTTTGTGAAATTTCTTATTAATAAAATTTTAAGTTAATTAATAATTGGGTTAAAATGAATGTACTTGGTGATTCTTTTTTGTACACATGACCATATTTACGGTGACACTAAGATGTATTAGAATCATCACAAAATAATCTTGCAATAATCTAAAAAAATTTATAACAATATGTGGCATTATTGGGTTGAATGATATTAGCGTCCAAAAGTACATTTGTAATTGTGCGTTGGGTATGCCGATTTTGACGTCAGGGGCTTAATATGGAAGACAGTCGACTTGCTGTAAGAGATAATTGGCAACACATATGATCAAAACTTTTTGCACAATGTTCTATTAACTCTGTAATTCTTTCTTTTTTTTTGTCAATTGGGTACTGAAGTACATGTTTCTTTGCATGTTTTGTTCCCTCAATTAAGAAAAATTATGGAAAACATGCATTAAGTTGTAGATAATTGCCATTCTAACATTTCATGTGGCACTGGCATGGTGGTGGTAGTAATTATCACTCAAAATCTATCTGTGTGTGTGCAAATTCTATCTGTGCGTGCACGTGACAAGTCTTAAGTACTCTGGAAACGCGAGGAGTATGGGAAGGCCACATGTGGAAGGCGTTTCCATCATCCATTAAGGCCATTATTGTGACTTCAGCTTCAAAATAATACCGTGGTATGTAAGGAAGCTAAAGAGATAAAGCGAAGATGCATTAATCGAAGGTAAACTACGAGAAAACCTGGTAGCAAGAAGCATCTAGCTGATGCACTTATCATATACATGAGTAATCATATCATGGTTAGAAGATATGGTATTTTTTGAGTTTTGAATCGGTAAGATATGGTATTTTTTGAGTTTTGAATCGGTTTGTCCTTCCCACCCTATTCCCGATTTAACGTCCAAACTGAAATTAGATTAAATGAACTACAGATAAAGAGAGTAAATTAAAATGGGATTTCTTTTTTCAAATTAAGATCTGATTTATAAAAGAAGGAAGCAATGGTGAAATTAGATAGTTTTTCTGGCCCTATATTGTCTTCTTGGCGAGCAGTTATTATCTTTGACTGGATATGGATATTATATTCGGATTAAGTGCAATATAATGAGGGAAATGTAAAGACTGTAAGTGAAGGGACATTTTTTTCTTGCCACAAAAGTGAATTGGGATTATATTAAGGAAAAATAAGATAAAAAGGAGTGAGTAGATTTTTTTTTTCTGACCTATTATTATATGTAAGGAAAAAAAGATAAAGAAGAAAATATAAAGGGAAAGAAAAAGATTATGATAATGTCAAAATGGCCATATGATAGCCTTCTATAACTCTACTTCGGTGCATAGCCGTACATATATTATGTAGATCGTGACTCTTAAACTTACACGAATGGTTACACCACTGTAAGCCCAAAACAAATGCCAAACATGATATATAATAAATGCACAAGCGACCCTAGAAGTCCTTATGGACAGTTAATAGACATGTTGCTATGGTATTAAGGATTAGTTGCTGGAACCTACTGAATCCATTCCCTGATCAGGAAAACAAGCTTGACGTCCCATGTGGGCTTGTCTCCCAAGTGATTGAAGTCGATTGGGAGGAGAGATTTTCTTCATCCACTCCGCATCTGGTCTCCTCAATGTTATCTTCGACTGTCGAGCTGTTGAGCTCATAGTTTATCCTGATTAATTGTAGTTCCACGAGATTTTATTTCCTTGCCATAAAAAGGTTTGCGAAACCGACATCATTGAACGGTTGAAATTCATTGGAATCGAGTGCATTTAGTTCATGGAAGTTGGGCTTGGATGCACACTAAAACCTTGAGGCCTAGCACCTGGCAACCGAATAATATCTTGTAGGTGGAAGACTTGGTGACAGTGACAAGAGACTGGTGACGCCTTATTGGTGCAAGAACGTGACAAAATGCGAGAGAAAAGTAAACTAATCTTTTGAAGAACAACACAACACGGCAGACATAAAAACATAAATAAAAGACGTCGTGGGGTTCAAAATAAATAATTGACGTAGTTCACGATGCTGTGGATGCGCTCAAAACAAGATATTGGCTTCTTTTCTATTTTTTGTTATATACAATAAATCTGGACTATGCGACTTAAATAAATGTCGTAAATGCATGCAATTTGCCGCTTCACATGCATCTAGCAAATCTCCTTCCCCTGATAGGCTGGCGAGGTTATTCTGAATCTGAAACGCTGAGACGGAATTTATTTTATACAAATCAAATATATAATTGCTCAACCAATGAATGGAGGTTTTAAAATAAAATGACTTGATTAAAATGAAAGTTGTCCAATTATTTTGATCATAGAGTCGGATAGTCTTTTTTTTTATAACATCCGTTGCACCCCTCTATTGAAACCAAATTGAATTAACGCGTTTCACAACAAAAGTTAACTAGAGAAGACTATTCTTTTTAATTTGCTTTCTTTTCCTTATGCTGGCTTTGGACCCAGTTGAACCGAACCAACACTCAAAGAAACCTTTATAACACACTTCACATATAATTGAGCCTAGTGGATCTTTGACGTTTATTTACGTGGGTTCCATGTGAAATTGACATAATTGAACGATTGAAATTTATTGGGATCTTGTGCATTCAATTCATGGAAGTGTGGACTAGATGCGCACTAAAGCCCTCAGGCCCAACACCTAGTGACCGGATAATATCTCGTACGGGGAAGACTTGGTGACAATGATGAGACTAGTAACACCTTATCAGTGCATGAACATGATAAAATGTGAGAGAAAAAATAAACAAAAGAGAGATTGTAGCATTCTCCGTGAAATCATCTTTCTCACCCTGGATTCTAAAAGAAGTCACCTTTCATGTCTCGAATTACCAAGATAATTACATTCCAATTTTTCTTTAAATAATCATCTTATATATATTAACAAATATCATATACTCTTTGTGTAGACTCAATATGTACCCGTAATCATATTTTGGATTATCTATAGATGTACTAAGATCATCAAAAATCATAATTTTACAATAATCTCAAAATTTTCTGATGGTAATATCTAGTTAATTGAGATTAGCATCATAATAGTGGTTCAAACAAAGGAAAAAAAAATGAAAATGAGACTTGGTTGATGGTTATTAAAGTATAGTTAAATACATCATAAATTAATAGAAAGTTTAATAGTCTATTCACGAGATGATATAAAGGATTACTTTATTATTATTACATTATAGGATCCAAAATAGGATCTTCATGAATTTTTAACTACCTAATTTATGGGAAACCTATAAATGGGATAACTATGTTATCTAGTAAAACTACTTTCGAAACATGTCTCTTTATTGGTAAATTTTTTTCAAGTACCAAGGACCATTGGACTAGATCCATTATAGACGTTGGTCACAAATGGGTCCCACATGATTAATGATTGTAATTACATTGGATCAATGGACCAAGTTTAGGTAAGAGATTCTTTATTTATTGTAATGTATTTTGAATGGTCATAATTTGTTGTAGTTAAAAAATTACCTCTATTTAACGGTTTTGAGGCAATGAGCATAAGAGTCATGTCATTTTGTATGCAATAGTTTAGTGTTTAGCAATTGATATGGTGATCAACTTTTTCTCACATAGCAAAGTATTTGGACCGTTCTGACTTAAACATCACGAACACATGCAATTTGTCCGTTCACATACATCTAGTCAAACTTCTCCGTAGCGTGGTTGGTGAGATATATTATAAATGTGATATGTTATGACGGAATTTATCACATACATTCACTCAAGCCAATAATTTGAGAATTGTAAGTCAAAATGATTTGACTAAAAGTTATCACCAAATGGTTTCGATCATAGAATCTTTTCGACAGTCAATTATATATTAGATGTAAGGTCCATTATGGCCCTCTCTTGACCAAACTAAAAACATGAGCCATTCTTTCCACTCCTGGCCTTCATTGGACTGGGTTGTTATAGGCTCACCAACTTTAGCCTAGTTTATCTCCAAACAACATGCCTTCATTGTCAACCAATTTCTTGTTATTATCATGGAACGATCGCTTTATTTATATGATTTGACACGTCAATCACAATGTCCATGTGATACGGATTTTGGTCAACCTTGCCTTTAAGTTTCGAAAAATCGATGTCACCTCGTTATGGAAAAGGATTTGATTTCTAAATATTAATGACCCATATAACAATAAAAATCAATATTAAAAATTTAGCAGCATGTGCAGTTTTGGGTTACTTAACAAGTTTCACCTTCTTAATATAGAAAAATAATTTTAATGTTCGAAGATGCAATCCAAATCTCTAAACTATTAGTGGTGCTAGGGGAAGACCCTACATAGGCAGTGAATAGAATAGCAATCGTACTTTGATTTTCATTAAAATCATTCTATGTTAAAAGGTTTTATTTATTTATTTGATCTTACCCTATATTTATTTTACAAACTACCGTATGTGCAGGTTGTAAGACCTTACTCCTTTTATACGTCCTTACACCCAACCCCTCAAGAAGGTGGAAGTTGAACTTTCCACATCCTTCGTCCAAATGGAAAAAATGGCCACCGGAGCAAACTCCTAATAATTATTTTATAAGATAATTGACTTGCTACTTCAACTTCAAAAATCTTGACAAGTTATTAATTATTTTTATAGGAGAAAGTATTCAATTTAATATCATGATTACACGTAATTCACTTGTTTACATGCATCTAGTAAAGCTCCTTCATAGTGTGTTTGGTGAGACTTATTTTGAACGTAAGATATTGCGATTGTATTTATTACATACAAATTAAATATTTAATGAGTCAATCAATAATTTGAGATTGTAAAACAAAAATCCGACTGAAAGTTACCATCAAGTGGCTTTGATCGGGGGTCCTTTCGAGCTGTCATTTTTTCTATCATCTGCACAATTCACGAGGCCTCTGTCCCTTGACCAAAGTTACACGACAAAAATTAAATATACAAAAGCACCTTGAATTAATAAGTGGGCAGAACTTCACCTTTTTGTGCTGGGTTCGGACCCAGTTGGTCCGGCCCTGAAGGGAAAAAATAAATCAACGACATTCTTTGCATGTAAATGAGCCTAGTCGATCCCGGCGTTGGTTTATGTGGGCCTCATATAAGACAGACCTCATCTAATGGATGAAATTCATCGGGATATTGTGCACCTGGTCCATGCAAGTGCGACTTGGATCCGCAATAAAACCACCGGGCCCCACGCCAGGTGACCAACAGGGGTGCATGAAGACTTCAAGTCGTCTCGAAGTCTTTCGGAGGGCAAGACAACATGCCAAGGAAAAACGCAAACGGAAGAGACGAGACGCTGTGGGGTTCACTCTGATCTTTCTTGATGACGAAATGCATCTTCCGCGAATTGAGGACGTCACGCAAGAGATTCAGAGCCACGAAACGTGTATCCCCCGAGCTGGTCGTCGGTCGGTCCACCGCCACTGTCTATAGCCGTGGAGGAGCAGTAGGAGTACAGCAGGGGTTCCCCCAAAGCGTTTCTCGTCCTCGTTGCATATGAATTCGACGAGACCAGGAAACGCCACATTAAATGGAGACGATGACAACACCGCACGAGTTTGGAGCTGATTTGACCTCTCCACCTATTTACTTTGAATCCAAGCTCAACAATGGTGTTGTACTTTACCATCAACGAGATCGACAGTCTCAAATTTTTGCAATGATGCGCAAACCCTACGTTGCAAGAGCGAGGCAAGGTTTCATTGTTGCCATATTAGATATAGTCGTTGGGGAAGATGACTAAGCCTAGGAAGGAGGGCATTGATCTTGACATGCATACATACTTTTGTTAATATGAGCCACTATTCTATGAGTGAGGTGGATGTGCTTATATGCATATGTACCATTAAATAGGATGGACTCGTCGGATCTGTCCATTTAAATGCATTTTTGTACACGCGTACCGCGTTTAATGAATATATATAGCCCCAAGGGGAGAAGGGATTGGTGGGACAGGTTTGAGGGAGAAGGAAAGATTATCGTTGCAACGTTGGGATAGAGTCGCTAGAAATGATGTTGACCATGATGTTGGCAGGTGGTGGCAACGGCCTTGACTTATTCTGGCGAGCAAAAAGTTGGAACCTCAAAGAGAAGCATCTAAATTTACTCAAAATCAGGTCTCCCACGGCTGTTGACCGAGTGGAGTCGGGTGCCAGACATAGATCAGGGTCTAAGCAAAATTCCACAAACTTTACATAGACCTCCCATTAAAATTATACTAATGAGAAAACTCACCATCCTTTCCCGCTCTCACTTTCCATTCAACCTGCCATCCCCCCCACCGTCACCAGTGCTCAGCCATCGGGACCACATCACCCATCCCCACCACCGTCGAGCCATGGACTCGTCAAATCCTCATTAGGTCTCCTCTGTTCATGGGAGACACTAGCAAGCAAATCTCATCTCCTTCATTGCAGTGGCGACATGTTTGTTGCATGAAAGATGAGGTACAAGCCAGGCTTACTAGGGAAGAGTGATAGAAAGGGAGTCGACATGTTTGTTGCATGCAATGGTGGTGACATTAGAGTGCATTTATTTCAAAAAAAAATGATTTAGAAAATTATTTTTATAAAAATGATTGCTTTTATTATTTATAAAAATAGATGAATGAAAAATATTTTTATTATTTACAAAAATAATTCAATAAAAAATATATTTCATTGAGTAATTATTTTAAGCGATGTAAGAGATTATATTTAAGAAAATGTTTTCTGAATTATTTATTTTTTGTTAAAAAAATCGAGTGTAATGTCATCTTCAAAGTGGAGTAGTTGTTGTCAGTGCTGGAGAGGGAGGGTGTAATAGTACAGAGAGAGAGATGGCTATGGTGATCCGACAACGTGTGAAGGCCGATGGCGGGCTTGCATAAGATGGTGGGCCAATGACGGAGGCAGCACCATTGGCGTGAGGTGGTAGCCGGAGAGCGGAGGTTGACGAGTGAGAGAAAGGGTAGCGCAAATAAAAGGGGGCTAATTAAATGGGGTTAAACTAGATGGAATCAGCAGGTAGATACACTTCTCTATACAGTACTTCTCATTCCAGCGCGATAATGCATGAATAGTCGTGCATGTTAGATTACCTTTACACCCTTCGAAGGGACTTGGGATTCCCATAGTACCCAGGCTCGCAAACGAAACGATAACCGGATGCATTCCCGATGTCCACACAGTCCGTGTTTTTACCACAGGCGGAGCTCGACCCGTTCAGCTTGGCCTTTCGGCAAGTCACGTCCGATTCGACCATCCAATCCAGACAACTGGCCATGTCCTTGCCCCAGGTTTTGAGCGTCCGAATTATCCTCCCGAGTGAGTATGAATATGTACGTTGGGGAGGCTGACGACCATGGTCGAGTCCCTTACGGAGATATTGCGTATCGTAAGATTCCCCAAACAGTAGTTGAAAACTGCTCCCTTTCAGTGGTGTTGGTACAACTGAGCAAAAAATCTGTGGACAAGGTACAATCACGTCCTCGCACCGGTGTTCGCATTCTCTGGGCACGGCGAAGACGCCGCCTTGTTGCAACGACCAGGCCAGAGCCAACATTAGAAGCCAATGCACTACCTTCATTTCCAGAAATCTCTCTCTCTCCTCCTTTTTTGGGATCACCGTGCTGCTGTCCTCGTTCATAAAATGGGATTCGCGTGTAAGCCGTTCTCACCTACCCCTTATATTCACATCGGCAAATTGGTGAAATCAAGTCTAGTAATAGTGTCCATAGGACAAATTCAAGGGACCCATTGCATATAAAAAAATAATTGTCCTGCTGGAAAGGATGGTCTTATTATATGAAAATGAAGACATGATGGTGATATTGAGGCTACTCAGCAAACTTCTCTCTATCTTGTATTTAAGAAGAAACAAGCATATATATTAATGAGAAATTCTAAATATATAAAGAAATCCTACTAATACTTTTTCACTAAGTGATATGACAAGTTTCAGTTAAGCGTTCAAACAAATTGGATCCGTTTTTTGAATGGCTGGCTTGTTTAAGAAATCAATGAGAAATTGCCACATGGTTTACTGTAAAATTTTAGAGTATGAAGGGGAATGTCAACATGACGAGAAAATATTCAGTGGTTAGCAATCACCACGTCATCGTCCTACGTGGCGCGCGCGAGCCTAGGTGGTTCCATTGATAGGTCGACACGTGTCCTTCGGCTTGGACCGGCTGGAAAATAGAAAAGTGGAGGATTTCTTGTTCTCTCTCCTCTGCTGCGGACAGAAAAGGGACTGACAGAAGCAATATTTAATGTTTTTGCCGCTCAAAAACCTCTCTCCTTTTTTCAATTTTCAAGCATTTTTTTAGCCTTCTCCTTTGTCTAGCCGAGAAGAGAGAACAGAGACACCATCTCTCTTTCTCCAGCGCGCTCGACCACCTTCACCTTCACCTTCGCCTCCCTCCCTCAAAGCCCCCGTCGGTCGCAGGCGCTGCTGCTCAGATGAGTCTCAAGCCCCTTCGCCTCTTTTCAATTTTCAAGCATTTTTTTAGCCTTCTCCTTTGTCTAGCCGAGAAGAGAGAACAGAGACACCATCTCTCTTTCTCCAGCGCGCTCGACCGCCTTCACCTTCACCTTCGCCTCCCTCCCTCAAAGCCCCCGTCGGTCGCAGGCGCTGCTGCTCAGATGAGTCTCAAGCCCCTTCGCCTCTTTTCAATTTTCAAGCATTTTTCTAGCCTTCTCCTTTGTCTAGCCGAGAAGAGAGAACAGAGACACCATCTCTCTTTCTCCAGCGCGCTCGACCGCCTTCACCTTCACCTTCGCCTCCCTCCCTCAAAGCCCCCGTCGGTCGCAGGCGCTGCTGTTCAGATGAGTCTCAAGCCCCTTCGCCTCTGCCGTAGCACACCCGACCGCCTTCGCCTCCCCCTCCCCAAAAGCACCCTTCGATCGCAGGTGCTGCTGCTCATATGGGGTCGCAGCTGCTGGTCCCGAGCCCCCTTGGCCTCCGTCGTCGCCTCCGAAGCCTCATCGGTGGCTATGATTCATCAGTTGACTCCTCTCTCTCTCCCGCGCAAGCTCGTGCCGGTCTCTTGGGAAGTCGCAGGTGTTTGTTTTAGCTTACCGAGTCTCATTGTCCCTTCACGTTTCCTTGTCTTATGAGAAGGTGCATTTGAAACCTTGACCAGTTAAGAACTGAAATGTTGGCTAGTTTTGTGATGGGTGTCCGCGTGGTCACTGACAAAGTAAATTTGTCCGAACCATATTCAGTGCTTCTTGTGACAACGATTCTAAGTTCTCTCTTTTTTCTCAGCCTCCAGTTGGAAAAG
>CM026415.1:504898-537956 GCA_014858505.1 Corymbia citriodora subsp. variegata
TTCAAGACCCGCGACAACAAGGTCGAGGGCTGCGTCTCCCAGGTCTGGGTGAGGGCTTATTTGGATTCAGATCGCAACGTCGTCTTCGAGGCCGATTCCGACTCGGTCCTCACCAAGGGCCTCGCGGCTTTGCTTGTCCAGGGATTGTCTGGGAGGCCGGCGGACGAAATTGTCCGGGTCTCGCCTGACTTTGTGACGCTTCTTGGGCTGCAGCAGAGCCTGACACCGTCGCGGAACAACGGGTTCTTGAACATGTTGAAGTTGATGCAGAAGAAGGCGCTGTTGTTGGCTGCCGGGGCGGAGAGTGATGGAAACGGGGCGGTGCCGGCTGGGGAGGCGAAAGATGTGGGAATTGGGATGAATTCTGATATAGGTGTTAATAGGAATTTAGTCTCAGAGTCGGATGTAGATGGTGGCAGGGAAGTTTCGGTGGAAAAATCGAATCTTGACGTGGATGAGGCTGATGGCGAATCAAGTTTAGGGAGTAGAGGGCAGAGAATAAGGGAGAAATTGGAGAAGGAGCTGAATCCTGTTGAGTTGCGAGTGGAGGATGTGTCATATCAGCACGCAGGGCATGCCGGTGTGAGAGGGAGTGATGGCGAGACGCATTTCAATCTGAGAATCGTGTCGAAGGAGTTTGAAGGAAAGAGCTTGGTAAAGAGGCACCGGCTTGTTTACGATCTTTTGCAAGAGGAGCTGCAGAGCGGGCTACACGCCCTGTCGATTGTGGCAAAAACGCCGGCTGAAAGTTGAGGCGTGATGTAGAGGGGAGTTGAATGTTGGCTACAGGTGGTCACTTCATCCCCGAATCATGTTTTCCCAAGAGGTCAAATAATTTTGTTTTGGTTGATAGAGTGAGGAATATCTCTTGTATAGTTGTTTTGTAATCTATTGAATTGCGAATGATTTGAATTTCGAATGATTAACTGCAATAATTGTATGAAGAATTGCAGAAAATCACACTGGTTCCCCTTGAGTTCCTGCAGTGCTTTTCTATTTACTCTTTGGTTGCTTACCTTAGTAGGTGAGCGTAACATCTAAATGAAATACACTGATGATCGGAATGACACTTTTGCAGTATCAAAAAGTTGGTCTTAGACATTCCCTCTATACGTGCATGATCATAGTTTTCTCCTTATCTTTGTCAAGTCTTCCTTATGCACTCGGTCTGTCAGCTATTCATAAATTGGATGCTTCCTCTCAGAGGTATCTTTCCGAATGTCCAGGGCAGCTGAACTAACTCTGTCATTGAGATGCAGTGTGCACATTGATAGGGAATGTATCCTAAAGCACCATTGTGAAATAATGTGTGGTCTATTATACCTGGGGTCGAAGATTTTGGAAAGCAAATACATTCGCCATAGGATTCACATGTATGTTGCTCATAGCAATTTTACTTTACCAAGTTTTATCAGTTTTAGAGTATGAAATTTGGAGAAGCTATTATAGATGTTGCATATATGGAAAGTTATAGCCAAAGTGCTTTGGAGAATTAAATATTTCTCATGAAATTAATCTGTATGATGAAAGTGAGCTATAGCGTCATTGAAATTGATTTCATCCCATGATTAGGCTACAATCAATTCAAGTCTGATCAGAAAGATGAAAACAAAGATATACGAGGGAAAAGCTGCCACCGGATAGTCACCTCTTTGCCTTGCAGATGTGGCCTAGTAGTACCCCAGTTGGTGGACTAGTCATTTCTAACTGGCATCGACCATGCAGCCAATAAGAGAAATGGACCAAACCCAGAGTTGCTCTGACCTTGAAGGTGCCTCTCATATAGTAGCTAACTTTGTTGCTCTGTACCTCCTTTTGAAGTTGTATGCCCAGGTTCGGAGGCATGTAGACCAAACTTGATATCAAGTGAACTGATTCCAACCTCTTTTCTCCTTGTCTAAGAGTGAAAGGTTGAAGCGCTTGAGTAGCTATGAACCTGTCAGAGAAATACAGTTCTACATCCAGATACTCAAATCTCACATCCAGCTTCTTATTTGGATTGGAGAAATTCGCAAGAAGGATCAAATCGCCGTTGAAATTGTCTGGTGAATCAAAGTAGATGCTGTTGAGATTGGCTGCAGATATGTCAAAAAGTGGATACCTTGGTTTGATTGCCACGAAAATGATCAAAGTTGTGATACCAAAGAAGATGATAATGAGGCTAAAGAGCAGACAGAGTATGGCGCTGCACCACACGAACAGATTAGTCCTGCGAGGTTGAGTTTGCTGAAGTATTAGTCCAGATCTCAACTTTTGCGTGCTAAGATCAAGCCTGTCCTGCTTTCTAGTAAGTGGACTAATACCTCGCCTTGATTTTGTGACTTGGATAGGTGAGATTGGAGTAGGTTGTTTTTTGGAGGGAGTTGGGCCCTTTGAACTTGGTGGTGATGCCGGTGGGGGTGGAGGACGAGGAGGAGGAGGAGGAAGCGGAGACGGAGGTGGAGGTGGGAGATTGAGCGTTTTCATTTGCTAGAATGGTGTTACTGGTTTCAAGAAAAGAAAATTAAGGGGAAGGGATGAAGATTGGTATTTCTTTTTGATCTCTAATAAGAAGGGGACCATGATAAAGCAAAGGGAAAAGAGGCTTTTGCATTTTGCTTAATGGGACTGTCATGTTCTTGAAATATGCAAAAGGAGGAATAGGTGGCTCTAAAGCAAAAAAAGAGGACTAAAGAGATATGGTTTGAATTTGCTTTTCAAGATTAGCTGTATCTGCAGCACTTTTTGTGCACTCATAATAGATAAAATTACCAAAAGTTCTTTTGGCTTCTCTCGTAGTTCTGATGCACAGAATATACTATCATATCGTCATTAAAACCAATCTGTGAAATGGCATTGTTTCTGTTATGTTCCATGAGCACTTGGACAGGAAGCTAAATACAGCTGAAGACAGATCATTTGAATTAAAGGAAGAAACTTACACCTACAGGTTAAGCCCTAGCAGGCGCATGCCGAAGCATGTTTAAAGTTTAGACTAAATGAAGACATTATGACAGTGGATTCTCGTACTCTTCTATTTAACATCCTTTCACGATTCCTAGTGAAATCGGGGTTCAAAGAAAGTGATTGTGGTAAACAATACCATTGTTCGTCGGCGATTAGCTGTAACCATTGTTCTGGTCCCAGGACAACATTCTTGAGTAGATGTTTTTAGGGCTTGTGCTAACAATACCAAGATTAAACAGAGCCTACAGTGTTTATTTAGTATTTCAGCATTGGGTTAATTGATACAAGCAGACTATCTGCACATGAGTACCTAGCAGAGGGTATCGCCGAAGGAATCTGCTTTTTCCGGGAATGATTGGCATCTTAGGGCACGAATGATAATATTTCTGAAAGAGAAATAGATTTTTCTATTTCTGTTATTAGACAAGTTTTTGAGAAAAAAACGCATTTGATAATGATACAAAATTTCTATTATAGGAATAAAAATTCGTTTAATAATGAATTTTTTTTATCTTGAGTGGTAGTGATAGGGGGAGGGGGTAGCAGTAGGTAGTGGCTGTCGACCAACGGTGGGAGGCGACACCAGGTGACGACTAGCAGCAGGCAGGTGAGGGGTGGCGGCGAGGGGTGGACGGCGAGAAACTCCTTTGGATGAGAAGTAGAAAAGAGAAACAATTTCTTATTTTTATTCAAAAAATAGAAAAGTAAAATTTTTACTTCTAATTTCTATTCTAAACTTATTTCTAGTTCCGAAATCTATTCCAAAAATAGAAAAATAAAATTATTTTACCAAATTGATTTCTACTCTAGATATAAGTGTTAAATAGAAAAGTTGTTCCGGAACAAAAATAGAATGGTTACTATGCCCAACCTTACTCGTTCTTATTGCCTCCTTTCTAAATTAATCAATGTTTAATAGCCTTGTCTAAGTCTGCAAATAATTTTTGCATCCAAGAAATTGGGATTATGTGGGATATGAGAGACGGAACAACTAGTATGCAATTGAGGTTTCTCGGCTCTTGCCAAGATGGCTACCCTAGCTGTTGAAGCGACACTGAAATTGGTGGAGATAGTCACCTCCTTAGTCCTCGAAGAGATAACCAGAAAAAAGATGTGAAGGAGGATATTGATTGCATCATAAGCTCGCTGAAGAGAATGCGAGCTTTCCTGATCGATCAAGAAGGAACTCCAGGTGACCAGCTTCTTTGAGACCAGGTACTCCAAATTCGAGGTTTTGCATATGAAATTGAGGATGCTTTCGACGAGTTCAGCTTTCATGTGCCGCGCCATGTGCATACGCACAAGATCACAAAACTTGCACACGAGGCTGCTCATTTTGCCTCACAAAGAAAAGCCCTTCATGAACTGTCCTCCAGGATCAAAGGAATTAATATTAAAATCCGAAATTTTGAAGCTCTTGGATTTTTGGGCGCTGGAAATACTTCTCCTGGAGAAGGCGGGAGCTCTGGTGTGTGGTCTGAAGATCATTTGACCCACGGATTAATTGAAGAAGATGATATCGTGGGTTTCGAAGACCATGTGCAATGCATTCGTGGTCAGTTGCTATCCGGAGAACCCAGGCTTTCCACAATTTCCATAGTTGGCTCTCCTGTTTTGGGTAAAACTGTTCTTGCTAAGCAGGTTTTTGAGTGCAAGAGAGTTCAGGGGCATTTTGACTTCCATGCTTGGGTGCGTCTCTCCTTCCTTAAATCTCGAGGAGCTTTTGAGGAGCATGTTGACGCAATTCTTTCCTGGGATGGTAGGGTCAGTTCTCACAAGCGGAGTTCCTGTAAAAGCAACTTTCCGGAAATATATGCAGCAGAAGCGGTTCATTGTTGTTCTGGACGATATATGGAGAATACAAGATTTCAAAGTGATCGTAAATGAATTACAGAATGGTTCCAGCGGAAGCAGAATATTGGTCACTTCTCGCAAGAGCGATGTTGGCACCTCTTGTGCCGTATATGCCCATCACGTCCACAAACTGGAAGGTTTACCGTCAGAAAACGCAGTAAGCCTATTCTATAAGAATGCTTTCCGTACTTGCAATGGGATTTCCACACCCCCCCCGAGTTGGAGGTTTGGTCTGCAAAAATAATTAAGAAGTGTGAAGGGCTTCCCTTTGCATTAATAGCAGCAGGCAACCTCCTATCAAAGCGGCAATTTCCTAATGAATGGAAGAAATTGCACGACAGTCTCGGAGCCAATCCTGATGTCATGGGGAGTATTCTATTGCCAAGTTACAAGGACCTTCTGAGCAATCTAAGAAGCTGCTTTTTGTACTTCAGTATTTTTCCTGAGGACTATTTGATTCAGCAGCAAAGATTGATCCGCCTATGGATAGCTGAAGGATTTGTGAAGGAAGTTGCCGTGTCCTGAATCTTGTTCACGAATTCATCATTGACAAGGCTGAGAAAGAGAACTTTGTTGGATCTGCATCTGACAGAAGCTCATCGTCACAGGGAAGAATCCGGCGCCTATCTGCTCAAACACACATTCGCACAAATGTTGAACTTGGTGAAATATCACGTCATGTTCGGTCTGCTTTCATGTTTGGGAGAGGAAAGTTTTCAGACTTGAAGATTTTCCATTTGTTGAAGATTTTAGATATGCAAGGTGCTCCGCTGAAGAATTTCCCCATCACTGTTGTCAAACTTGTGCTTCTGACGTACCTGAGTTTGTGAGAGACAAATATCACGACAGTTCACAAGTCCATAAAGAAGCTTGCACTCCTTGAAACCTTGGAACTCAAACAAAGTAGAGTCACACAGCTTCCGGGGAGCATTTTTCAGCTGCACCATTTGCGTCATCTGCTTGTTTATAGATATGACGTGAAGAACTACGTGACTTTAGGTGGTGCAAAGGGCGTTGAGATGCTCAATGGAAGAGGGGCCTTATCTAACATAAGGAAGTTGTCATTCGTAATGGCTACAACTGAGCTGAGCTTATTAAGAAATTGGATGGGATGATACATCTGAGGAAGCTTGAACTCATACATTTGAATAGCGAGGATGCGGAAAGAGTCTGCAAGTCCATCCAGAAAATGGAGCATCTCTCAACACTTGGTCTAAGGGCAGAACCAGGGGAGTATTTTGAATTGGATCATATTCCTGACAAGCCTGGGTTTGAGTTTCTTCGACACCTTCACTTAACAGGGCCACTGCAAAAGTTTCCCCAGTGGGTTTCTTCGCTGCGGAATCTCATCAAAGTTGGCCTAAAGTGGTCAAGATTAGACATTAGCTCACTTCAATCCCTTCAGGGTTTGCCTAATCTGATGGAGCTCTATATGTTCGACGCATTTACCACGCAAAAACTGGAATTCCAGGTGAACACGTTCAAGAAACTGAAGATACTTCAGATTGAACAATTCAGTGAGCAGAGCATGGTGGCTGTGGAGGAAAATGCAATGCCTGCTCTCGAAAAGTTGACATTTTGGAAGTGCAAGAAATTGAATTTGCTTCCCTTGGGAATAGACATGCTCACTCATCTCCAAGAACTGCTTCTGTACGACATGAACGGGGAGTTCATCAATCGGCTCCAGAAGAACAGTGAAGATCACAATTTGGTCAGCCACATCAGGGTCATCCATTCTTACACTCTAGGCGAGGATCAGTCGTGGTTGTGCCAGAATCTTTCTTGAAACTACAGCCTCATGCCCTGTAGTGTCTCTCTTCAAATTTCGGCATCGGCTCATTGATCTTTGCAATCACATGAGCAGAGTATGTGTGTCAAGTGTCCTTTGTTGCTGCTTTTTAGTTTTTTCCATAGTTATGGGTCATGAGCTCTGATCTTGGACTATGATTTCAGTTTCGTTTGGCTTTCTCTGCTGTCAATAAAATGGACTTCAAATGTCAATGTGGATTCTTCCTCGTTGAAGTTGCTTACTGGTTCATATATTTGTTTTCCTACATTATGAGATGATGAAAGATCCCCACCAGATCATGGGGATCTTCAAGAAGTAATCTTGGGTCTTTAACCCAATAAGACCGTGTTCTAATTGGCATTCAAATTACCATGAGGTTCAAGGAATTGTCAAACAGCTTGGTACTCAAGTTGGCTCTATGTAAAGCGACTTGTGCATGCATTGAACTGAACAATGTCTGATTCATGAAGTTGAAGTGCTTAAAGCTGCCGGTGCTGTGGAGTTCGGCACCACCGGTTTGCTATGCCAAATCCGACCGTTGACACAGATTTTTCTTTGATTTTGCCACAGCTGATGGTCGATGTCAATTTGTTTTGCCATAGCCCCAACTTAGCAAGAATAAGGACAATGACACCACTGTCTTTTTTTTTTTCAAAGGACGCAACCTCAAATATAATCATATCCATATATATATTTAATAAAAAGTTATTAGGTTACAGTATCAGAATTTTTTATAATTTATAAAAAAAGATATTTACACAGCTCCAACAAATAACTATCTTAGAACCTTATCATAGCCACACACAACTCATAATTGAAAATCCTCACTATCAAAATGTACTCTTGACATTGATAATGTTTTTGTCCTACTGGTGGTTTGCTGAAGAGCCTGAAAAGCAATTAATATATATGGAATGAGTAACCACAACCTAGTAAGTAATACATTTATCTTATGCAAATCGAGCATTCACTATGCACATTTAAGACACGAAAACATATCTCATTTACACCATACTCAGAATATAAGAGTTATTTATTACTTCAACATAACTATACTCATAATAGAAATACCATTTTCATCCCTAATATCAAAACAAATAATTAATGGTTTAGTACATTGATCGATCTCATCAAATCACACGTTAATGGTTCATTCTATTGATCAATCAATCTAGCCCTGATCACGCACAACATTGTGTGATAAGTGACTAAGATCTCTCCTTACCTAAGTTTTCACCTATGTTGTTGGTGGTTGACCCACAAACATATCCTAAAACTAGTATACATACCCACAAAACCCTCAATGGGTTTACAAAGGCACTCAGCATAATTCATCAACCTCAATCTTTAGAATCTTCTAGCCCGCCCCAAAAAAAATCTCTAATAACCAACAACTAAAATGAAAAAAACATTCTCAAAACTCAAGTTTAATAACCAAATCACATTATTTTTCATGATTTCAACATTTATCAAATTACCTTTCTTACTTTTCGTGATTCTCTCGTAAAAAGGTTTTGCAAACCATTTACGGGTAATTAACTCAAACCATGATCAATGGATATTTCTTCATTTCAATCAAACAATATAGTAGTAAATGCTCAATCTAAATTTTCTGCAATAAATATGCCATTTTGTGACTCATAGTGTGTCCAATCCGTATCACTTACGAAATAATGAGTTTGCAAACTCAAAAAGAAGATAGTATCATTTACTTTGAGAAAAACGAAAGCCAACCTACAACTAAATAATATAAAAAAATCGGGTAATACTCTAGTCTAATGGATGATATGATTAAGCTACACTTATTTATCGATAAAATGATGCGCTAACAAAGAAACTCGTTTATAGCAAATGTTCATCTTTCTCCCTTATTACGCGTCTTATTGGAAGGAGAAAAATTCCATTTGAATGGAAGAAATTGCACGACAGCCTCGGAGCCAATCTACATGTTATGGAGAGTATTTTATTGCCAAGTTACGAGGACCTCCCGAGCAATCTAAGAAGCTACTTTTTGTACTACGGTATTTTTCATGGGGACAATTCGATTCAGTGGCAAAGATTGACTCACCTATGGATAGCTGAAGGATTCATGAAGGAAGCGAGGAGCACATCTCTGGAGGACATTGCAGAGAATTATCTTAATAAACTCGTTTAGAGGAAGCTGGTTCATCTGACAGCGAGGGAAATCGATGGACGGGTGAGAAGTTGCCGTGTCCCGAATCTTGTATATGAATTCATCATTGCCAAGGCTGAGATAGAGGACTTTGTTGGATCTGCGTCCGCAAGAAGCTCATCGTCACAGGGAAGAATCCGGTGCCTATCTGCTCAAACGGATATTCGCACAATTGTTGAGCTTAGCGAAACACTAGGTCATGTTTGGTCTGCTTTTTTGTTTGGGAGAGGAAAGTTTTCAGACTTGGAGTTTTTCCAGTTGTTGAAGATTTTAGATACGCAAGGCACTCCCCCTGGAGGATTTCCCCATCGATAGTCAAACTTATGCTTCTGAAGTACCTGAATTTGCGAGAGACAACTAGCAAGACGGTTCCCAAGTCCATAAAGAAGCTTTCCTTCCTTGAAACCTCAGACCTCAAACAAACTAGAGTCACGTGGCTTCCAGGGAGCATTTTTCGGCTGCACCTTTTGCGTCATCTGCTTGTTTATAGGTATGAGGTGAAGAACTACAGGACTATTGATGGTGAAAAGGGAGATGCACAGTGGAAGAGGGGCCTTATCTAACATACAGAAGTTGTCACTCGTGAAGGCTAAGGCAAAGCTTATTCAGAAATTGGATGGTATGATTCATTTGAGGAAGCTCGGACTCATAAATTTGAAGAGCAAGGATGGGAGAGAAGTCTGTGAATCCATCCAGAAAATGGAGCATCTCTCAACACTTGATCTAAGAGCAGAGTCAGGGGATTATCTTGAATTGGATCATATCCAGATCAAGCCCGGGTTTGAGTTTCTTCAACACCTTTACTTAAAGGGCAACTGCAAAAGTTACCCAAGTGGGTTTCCTCACCGCAGAGTCTCATCAAAGTTGGCCTAAAGTGGTCGAGATTAAAAATCAATCCGCTTCGAGCTCTTCAGGATTTGGCTAATCTGATGGTTCTTGATATGGTCAATGCTTTCACGGGGCAAACACTGGAGTTTGAGGTGAACACGTTCAGGAGACTGAAAGATACATAAGATTGAACAATTCAGTGAGCTGAGCATGGTGGCTGTGCAGGTCGGGGCAATGGCTGCTCTCTAAAAGTTGACATTTTGCGATTATTATAAATTGAATATGCTTTCCTTGGTCATAAACATGCTCACTCGTCTCCAAAAACTGCTTCTGTACGACATGAATGGAAAATTCATCAATCAGCTCCGCAAGAACTGTGAGGATCACAATTTGGTCAGCTGCGATCAGGATCAGTTATGGTTGCCGCAGAGCCTTTCTTGAAACCAGAGGCTCTTGCCTTTTGGCATTTCTCTTCAAATTTCGGCACCAGCTAATTGATCTGTGCAATCACACGAGCACAGAGTTTGTGTGTGGTCTTGTTTCTTGCTGCTTCTTACCTCAGTTACGGGTCATGAGTTCTGATCTGAAACTCCATAATTTCAGTTTTGTTTGTCTCTCTTTGCTTTCAATGAAAAGGACTTCGAACGTCAATCGCAAGTCTTCCTTGTTGAAGTTGCTTGTTCGTTCATATATGTCTTTTCTACAATTTGAGGTGATGAAAGATCCCCACCCGATCATGGGGATCTTCAAGAAGTAATCTTTGGTCTCTAACACAATAAGACCATGAACTTGGCATTCACTGGATTACTGCTTTTATTCACTAATCGAAGCTCTAGACCGTGTACTAGTTGGCATTTAAAAGTGGGTTAATCTGAGTTATTTATTTATTTACTTATTTTGCATTTACGGATGAATGTCAAATTACCATGTGGTTCAAGAAATTGTCAAACAACTTGGTACCCATGTTGGCTCTAAACAAAGCAACCTAGTGCGTGCATTGAATTGAACTAGTAATTCGTCCCATTCTCAAGTTCTGATGATGAGTTTCACATTCTTAATATATGTTGTGAGATATAATTTGAACTTCGAGTAAAATTATCAATATCATTTAAGTATTATATTTAATGTACTAATTTTTGTTTTTAAGATGGTATGGGTATATTACTTTATAATTAAATCATATTTATATAGTTATAACATAATTAATGGAAGTATAGTGCCAATTAAATTTGTTATAAAATTCTCATTCCAACCCATTCCATTCTCATAAAACTTGTTTTTACAACCAAACACCAATATATGAGTTCTGTTCAATTCCCCCGTTTCATGGAAAAGAGAATATTAGAATCAGTACTATTCCATTCAGTTTTTATCCATTCTATTCTTCGATACCATTCTATTTTGTCATACCAAATGCAACACTATATGCAATTATGAGATTGTACATCCTCTTCGTGGTTTAATTCCATTACTAGGATATCAGACATGTAAGTGACACGGCCCAAGAGAGTTAAGCCTGGGACAATGATAGAATTCGATCATCTACAGGCCCAGCTAAGGGACTATCTTGAGCCCGTGACTGTTCAGTTCCAAAAGGCTGTCCTATCCCGTTTGTCTTTTCTGCTTGTCCCTTGTGGCCAGAGGATGAAAAGATTTCGTGGGGTTCCAAGGCCTGGCCATGCAGACTGGTCATGGCAGGCTATCCTTGAACTGTCCCATGCATTAGACCTTACTGTAGCCTTGTAATTATTGTGTATATTTGAATATGGCCGTTAGATCGATGAGGGGATTGACAGATCAGATTAGTTCGGCTCTTGTATAAATAGGGGACCCTCACCCCATTTATAAGTTGCTTGATCAGAAGTGAATATACGCTCCTTTACTCTCAAAACACTATTCTGGTCGAGTGAATGATCGAAAGACTGACTTAAGATTGTTCCTAAGGCCGCACGGGTGCGATTTGTTCGTTGTAAATCGACTGGCCCGTGACATAAGCCTGTCACATGAACAAAGATTTTGTAAGCCTAGGACTAATCCGCATATTGTTACCAAACCTGTAAAAAAAAAGGTTGTTCTCACTAAACTTTTTAGATTTGGTAAGCCTAGGGCTAATCCGCATCAAGGTAACGCTAGTCAAGCCTCTTGCCATTACTCTTCTCAAGATCCTGAGGACACGAAAGGTCGTTCATGCATGGACGTTTCAAGCTTCTTGGAAAATGAACCTTTCAAAACCCTAATTTCTTGGAAGAATAAAAATGGGAGACATGGCTGCTTTCTCCATTGAGCCGAGCACTTACACTTACTGCTCTGATCACGCGCGCTGACCTCTGGTATTCAAAGACACTCGAAAATGCCCGCGTCAGGACACAAGGATCGATGGAAGCTGTAGCGATTTAGCTCCAAACTGATGAGGTTTGGATCGATGGCGAAGAAGAACTGGGATCGGAATGGACTTGTCCGACGACGGAAGCGCACCGAGCGCTACAGTGGGGATGGACATGTCCGACGACAGAAACGCATCAAGCACTGTAGTGGGAATGGACATGCCGGGCGACAGAAACGCATCAAGCACTACAGCAATTTCCCCAGGATAGTGCTTGTGGGCGAGGGTGATTTTTCCCTCGCAGCTTGCTTGGCCAGAACATTCGGCTCCGCTGCTAGCATGGTCGTCACCCCGCTCGACTCAATAGGTACCCTTGCAAAATCACATGTCCCGGCTATTTTTAGCTCCATTCGGTCAGTCGTATGTTAGAGAAAAGAGACATCAACTTACACAGAGCTCGCTAAAAAGACCAAGGATATTCTCAATGTCTGTCGCTAACAATATTGCCATCTGACAAACCTGAGGCATTGTCTATCCTTACCATTTCTAAGGCTGTCCTTCAGTTTTAATCCCAGCTCTCACTTTAGAAAATTTTCATGTCCCTTTTTATGGTTAGACATGATAAAGATGAGCTATTCAACATCAGCGATTGACAACTTGGAAAAGATCGAGGGCTTTGGGGCCACCGTTTTGCATGAAGTGAACGCTCATTTAACCTCATCCTTGTTGTCCCCAACATATATGCTTTGTAGTGCAAATGAACCGCGACCTAGAAACCCTAAAAAATAAAAAATAGAAAAAGGCGACACAAACCTCCAATTCCACTGATCCCAGTGCCCTGTCGTCTGTTCAGAGACTAGGATTTTTATTTTTAAACAACTAACGATGACACCAGAAATTGTATAAATGACTCGTGTATGCACAAAAATTCCTTGTCAATTCATGGTTTATCCAAAAATAGGCCTCCTTGTCAAGACGAGGTTTGTGTAATGTGTATAAGAAACTCGCCCAGATGAATATGGCATCTGCTTCCTTCGTGAATGTTGATGCTCAACTCTGATAATCGTCGGATCAATGGGGGAGGCTAAGTTAAATGACAATGGACATTCGTGTGAAGAAACGCATCGAGCATTATATCAGCTTTGGTGAAAGCATTTGGATCAGCTGCTAACATGGTCACCACATCCCTTGACTATAGAGTTACCTAATATGTGCTCGTCTTGATATATTCCAATCAATCATGTTTCTAGAAGAAGTATGCTCCGTTGCAACGGGATAAGTACATTAGAAGTGTTAATAGTCGGGTACGGTGCTCATTTTAGTACTAAAAGTTTGTTTAGATCAATTATATACTACTTAGAAAAAAAAGAATCACTTAAGTGTTAATTTTAATTTGGGTCACATGAAATTTGACGTGACGATATTTTTTTTATTTCTTCGATTGATGTGGCTCATTGGTGTGCCTAGTTAACGTATAGACCATAAACAATGCTGTTCAAAATGTTTGCCCCAAAATATAAACCCTAAATTGCAAATTGAAAGAAATCCTCATAGAAACCCTAATCGATTTGCCCCCAAAATCAAAAACCTAATTAGTCAGCCAAGGAGCGGACGAGTGAGTGGCTAGGTTGAGGACAAAGAGGAAGTCGTAGACAATGAAGGGGAGGATCAAGCAGCACGTGACGGAGCCGGTTTCCCTTGCAGCAAAGAAGGAGAGCACTGGCGGCTTCGTGTTGGACTTGGCAGGGAGATTAGGTGGCTGAACATCCTCTACGTTGGGGAGGATGGGTGGGCCACTGCCATGGCATCCCATAAGAAGGAAGGAAACTCTCTCTGTGTGGCTAAGGGAGAGAGAAGAGAGCGTATAAGAGAGAAGAAAGAAACGACATCGTTTTTGGGCAAGCCAATCACATTTGCTCAAGTGACGTCGTTTTGGAAGTCCACGTGCACTGATTTTTAGTAAAAATATGCTAACTAAAATTAATATTTGATTATAAAAATCACGTAATTATTTTGATTAGAATTTCACGTCAAAGGCACTTAAATTATCATTTTTCTTCGATTTGGTGCTTAAGTGAGTCAATGAAAAATTTTGATAAAAAAAGTGAGCGTTGTATACAATTTTTGACATTTTTAGTATACTTATTCCCTATTGCAACTTAGATAATCCCACACAAGATATTTATCTTCCATCGGGTGGAATTGAAGATTGTTTCACGTTATTGAACTTTTCTTTTTCTACATGAAACGTTATTCATCGGTCATAATCTTGACCGGTTTAACTAAATTTTGTATTGTACAATCTTATCTTTTTAATTTACCTATGAGTTAATCGAAAAGAGTCCGTGAAGAGACAGCTCACCCGTTCGACAAGTGGGAAATGGAGAAGCAGGCTGAGTAACCAGGCTTGGCGCTTGGTTGAGAAGGTACGGTTCGCAAAGTGGGACTATTCAGGGTATTGCAATAAAACAGGTGGAGGGAGGAGGTGCGATGAGAGCTTCCCTCTCGGGCAATGCTTGAGTTACAAGTTTGCCCTGTCACGACCTAGCCTATTGAGACCGAGAGTGATTACTGGCTCTGGAGCTTGACCAAGGTGCGGCTTCAACTCGAGGATGGCATGGGGGTAAGAATAAACCGAATCTCACATTACCTAATTGTAATGAGGTGATGTGCTATATAAGAAGCAGTACAGTCTTAATTACCAATGAGGCCTTTTCTAGATGAAGTTTAAGGGAACAAAACTATGTGGATTCCGGCTCAAAGCAAACAATATTGTTAATAAATGGGGCCAAAGGTTGGCCCTTATAATGGTATTAAAGCCAATAGCCTAGCCGGAAATGTGTGGTTTGGGGACGAATGAGGCAAAAGCTAATGGGTTTGTAACGACTTAGTCCGTCGAGGACAAGAGTGATTGCTAGGCTCTAGAGAGGATCTAAAGCTCAGATAAGGTGAGGCTCCGACTTGAGTAACGACATAATCTATCGAGAGTGGGAGTGGTCGCCGGGTTCCGAAGGGGCTCTAGAGATCAGACAAGGTGTGGCTTTGACTTGATGATGACGTGAGGAGGAATGAACTGACTCTCACATTGCCTGGCTATGGTAAGGTAACATGAAGATGGTGTGGGGTAGGAATGAACTAAATCCCACATCCTTACATACCCTGTCTACTGATCGCGCTTCATCATATCAATAAGGTGTTTTAAGTTTGTTCATTGATTAGTAGTTGCTATGTTATAATTTCCGGCTGAGTGATTCTGCTATGATGGCGTTCCTTTTCTGCAAATAAAGCTGGAAACATATACTATTGTATACCGACTGCATACCGCAGTACTTCAAATCTTTGGTTGCTTTTTTGTATGGTAATTTGCGCGAATCTAAGATGAATTTATTGCGTCGACTAGAAAAGGATTATAGAGAGAGAAAGCAGTTTTCAGGAAGGTGAGAGAGACTTGATGACGAAATCTTGGGAAGATAGAATAGAGAGAGTGTACATTCTATATATTTCAGTAGCTTAAAATGCTGCCGAGTACGTACCAAACTAACGTCCAAATCAAGAGATATATTTAACAATATAGTGTTTGTATATTATTATAATAAGATTGACTTTGTTGCTAAACCGCGGTTTAAACCCTAAAATAATAGCTAATCAATTTAAGTCTTGTAGGGGAGCGCGTACATCATGTCTGAAGCGAAATTGCAAGAATGCATGTGCTGTGTCTTCATCAGATCGCATCATATATAAATGAAGTCCCATCATATTTCTTCCTCAAAACGAGACACACTTGACTTCTTCATAGAGGTACTCGCAAACCTCTTGTCCAACATCCATTTCGCCCGAAAAGACAGCTGACAATGAGGGTGATGAGCTTATTTATCATTCCATAATGAGAAAAGTTTCAGTTATCTGGGCCTAACTGATGAGGAGGTTTTATGGTACAGCAAGCGATGATTATAGAGAAGGCAATGCACTGCGACAAATGTTGATCAAAGGCCATGAGGATTGCTATGTAAGCAAATGGTTAGTAATTACTAAATTTATTTTCTTCTAGAAAAAAAAAAAAGAAAACATATACGATCAAATCTTAATCTCCTCATAATATTTTCATATTTTCAAATTTCATTTCCGTTCTTTAGTTGCTAGTTTGAGCCGTACACACATTGCATATTATTTCAATTTGATGTGTTATCTTGAATTTCAGATGTTCTTTTAAGGTGGATATATAGGTAATGTCATTTCCGTGGCTATAAGAGGGCCGGACAGGGACTGGCTAGAAGTGATCAGAGAAGGTTCGACCCAGTCAAGCTGACTTGTTGGCTTAGAAGGAAATTTTGTACCGCTACCATAGTGAGCGTGCGGTAAGCAAGCAATGCAGGAAGCACTCGCTGAGGTACCAGCACCATGAACGGGCACGAGCAACATGAATGTGCACCATGAAGGGTGTTCCCGCGATGATCATGAGCATGAGCACCATGAAGGAGCACAGCAGTACTCATTGCCGTCCTATTATGTTCCGTATCCACAATAGCCTGTCTCAAGGCGGTCCATCATGCTCCAAACCCGCCAAGTATTTGCACCATCATGTGATCATCAAGAGAGTCTTTCCAAGTTCAAATTGCGTCTCAAAAGTGTCAAAGGGTTGTGGTCCCTCGCCAGTGAATTGCGAAGTTCATGAGCATTTTCTATAATTTACTCGTGAGTGTACATGGTGTTAATGTTTCTCTTGTGTCTTTTCTTCCTCGGCTACTTTATGTATGAAAGAAGGATTGAAGCAAATCCTGGAGCGTCTTCTTAGCATTGCTTAATAACAGTCGAGCTCATCAAAACTCCCTCTTTGGAATGGAGACTGATGGGCAATTTGTGTACACGATGATGAGAAATGCAATAAAACAATTGACTTATTGAGTTGACCATGAGCCACAGTTCAATACTTTAAGAATTTGATCATGGCCCATTTTATGTTCAGTCCGTTTTCATTAGATCGTCTCTATTAATTCCTATCGGATAAGGACTTTGAGAGAAGATGATGACGAGAAACACGTGAAAGGTCGTTCTTGAATCATGTCTAATCCTCATTTTGTTACAGAAAAAAAAAAAAAAAACTTTTTACTGAACTTTTTAGATTTCAATGCGAGCTCCATTCGAACTTGTACTGTGTTTTAAACGAAAATCTGTCGCTTATATCAATCTTAGGGTTGTCAAAGTAATGTTAGTCAGTCCTCTGGCCATTACTCTTCTCAAGATTCTGAGGACACGAAAGGTCGTTCATGGATGGATGTATCAAACTTCTTGGTAAGCGAAGCTTTCAAAACCCTTATTTCTTGGAAGAATAAAACCAAGAGACATAAC
Organism: Corymbia citriodora subsp. variegata; assembly: GCA_014858505.1. NCBI lineage: Eukaryota > Viridiplantae > Streptophyta > Magnoliopsida > Myrtales > Myrtaceae > Corymbia > Corymbia citriodora. The sequence goes on from CM026415.1 coordinate 522,158, forward strand.
TGTTTCTTCCATTGAGCCGAGCACCTGCACTACTGTTCTGATCACCGCAGTGACCTTTAGTATTCAAGACACTCGAAAATGCTATATATACACGCGTGAGGACACAGGATCGATTGGGCTGTAATGATTAAGGTACAAACTGATCAGGATGGAATTGATGGTGGAGGTGAACTCAGATGGGAACGGACATGTCGGAGGAGAGAAACGCATCAAGCACTACAGCAATTTCCACAGGATACTGCTTGTGGGTGAGGGTGATTTTTCCTTTGCAGGTTGCTTGGCCAGGTCATTCGGCTCCGCTGCTAACATGGTAGCCACCTCGCTCGACTCAAGAGGTACCCCTGCAAAATCACATGTCCCGCCTACTTTTTGGTACATTCGGTCAATCGTATGTTAGAGAAAATAGACATCAACTTACACCGGAGCTCGCTCACTAAAAATGACTGAGGATATTCTCAATGTCTGTCGCTAACGACATTGACATCGTCAAACTTAAAGCATTGTCTGTCCTTACCGTTTGTAAGACTGTCTGTCTGTTTTAATCCTAGTTCTCATTTTAGTAAATTTTCGTGCTCCTTATTCGCCTTAGCTACGTTAAGGATGAATTATGCAACATCAGCGATTAACTTGGANAGAAACGCATCAAGCACTACAGCAATTTCCACAGGATACTGCTTGTGGGTGAGGGTGATTTTTCCTTTGCAGGTTGCTTGGCCAGGTCATTCGGCTCCGCTGCTAACATGGTAGCCACCTCGCTCGACTCAAGAGGTACCCCTGCAAAATCACATGTCCCGCCTACTTTTTGGTACATTCGGTCAATCGTATGTTAGAGAAAATAGACATCAACTTACACCGGAGCTCGCTCACTAAAAATGACTGAGGATATTCTCAATGTCCGTCGCTAACGACATTGACATCGTCAAACTTAAAGCATTGTCTGTCCTTACCGTTTGTAAGACTGTCTGTCTGTTTTAATCCTAGTTCTCATTTTAGTAAGTTTTCGTGCTCCTTATTCGCCTTAGCTACGTTAAGGATGAATTATGCAACATCGGCGATTAACTTGGAAAAGATCGAGGGCTTTGGGGGTACCGTTTTGCATGAAGTGGACGCTCATACCATGAGCGAACACCCCATTCTCAGGCACAAATCCTTCAATCGAATTGTCTACAATTTTCCTCATGCTGGCTTCAACGGCCCCGAGCCATCCTTATTCCAGATTGAGTGCCTGCATGGTAACGCTCCCGGGAACAGCTGTTTCTGTTCGTTTGTTCCCGGGAGCAGATTTTCTGCTCCCGGGAACAGAAACGCGTTTGGTAAATTTTTTGTTTTCGGGAACAAATTTGTTCCCCGGAACAGGTTTGGAGTAGAAATCAGAAACAAGAAAAAGTTATTTCTTGTTCCTGGAACAATTTTAAGAAACACTTTTCTTTTTTCTTTCTCTTTCCTTTTTTTCTTCTTCTTCCTCTTCCTCTTCCTCCTCCCACCCCTCAGCCGCCCCATCGCCGCCGCCGAGCGAGGTCCGGCGAGCTCACCAGCGCCTCGCCAGGCCAGGGCGAGGTCCGGCAAGCTCGCCTGAGCCTCGCCCAGGCGGCGCGAGGCCGGGCGAGCCTTGCCTCACCCAGATCTGGGGAGGTGAGCCTCGCAGGGCCATCGGCGAGGCTCGGCCTCGCAGATCTGGGCGAGGCCGAGCCTCGCGCGGCCGACACCGGCGAGGCTCGAGCCTCGCCGGCAGCAGCCAACAAAAAGAAGGGAGAAAAAAAAGAAAAAGAAAAAGGAAAAAAGAAAATTAAAAAAATCAAAAAATTAGAAATTTTTACCAAACGTATTTCTGTTCCCAGAGTAAAAATTTTGAACATTATCAAACACCCCCAAATGTTCAGAAACAGTTCCCGAGAACAGAAACAAGAAAAAACATTTCTGGGCAGAAACTGTTCCCGGGAACAGAAATGTTGCCATGCACGCCCTTAGTCTCTGACTCTCAAGCATTTCGTTCATTTAAAAGTTGACATCCATATTGTCCCATGAACAGGTGCCTTCATCTTTCCTTCGGTCTATAATGATTTATCCTACATTAAAAATTCAGCAATATCCAAAGCAGTAAAAGGAAAATCTGATTTTCAGGCTTCACCGAGATCTGGTGAGAGGCTTCCTGAAGAACGCGAAGACGATGCTCACCGAGGATGGAGAGATTCATGTGACGCACAAGACAGCTCATCCATACTGCAAGTGGGAAATCGAGAAGCTGGCTGAGGAACAAGGCCTGTTTTTGGTCGAGGAAGTGCCGTTCTCCGTATGGGATTATGAAGGGTATGTCAATCGGAGAGGCTCAGGCGTAAAGTGTCGTGATACTTTCCTAGTTGGAGTAGCCTCTACTTACAAGTAGATCTGTTAAACGGGTGGGTTGGGTTGGGTTTGGGTCGGGTCATAAATGGTCCGATCCAAATTGACCCATTAACCCGTTTATGACCCATTTAAGTATAGTATAAAATTTTTGATCCATACCCAACCCAACTCATGCCCAACCCATACCCGACCCGACCCATATTGTTAAAAAATTTCTCTATATAACTAAATTTAGGAAAACTTATTCTTATAATCTTTTTTAAAGATTTTAAACTTATTCAAGTTCATTAACAACTCATGTATTTTAGTCTTTTTAATTTTTAAACCCATTATATATACATTTGTCAAAATTGGTGTATAACCCATTTATGACCCATTTAAATATTAAATGGGTCATAAATGGGTCAGGTTTTCTTTAAATGGGTCATATATGGGCCATACTAAAAAGAAGTGGGTCATAAATGGGTTATACACCCATTTTGACAGGTGTACTTACAAGTTTAGCAAAAATGATAATGGAATGTATTGCACTAATGCTCTCTCCTTAAGTTGAGCCTGGCTGATCTTGTTGAGTAGCTCAAGCGAAATGATCACATGCAAGTATATATGGTGGTGTAGTTCTAAGCAGTTATCCCCAGCAGTGCTTAAAAGAAAGCTTTAATTTTGCAATCTAGCTAGGAATGGAGTACTTCATTTTTGTGCATGTTTCGATAATGAAACTGGATGAAAGTGGTTTCCATGAAATTTTTATTCCAACAAAGGCCTGTTATACGAGCCGTCTTGAGTGGTGCCAAAGATTAACTTTTTATCCATGATATTGATAACTATACTTACATAAACATAATGGTTAATATTCAAGATAAATGTCAAAACATGCACAAAATTCTCTGATCAATCAAATAATAAATTTCAATTTATATGATTATTCAAGTCTCATGAGTTTTGCCCTTATCTATTCGAAAAGTCTCATTAGATAGTTCATTGGGTCATTGATTTATCAAATACTACACATACTGATAAAAAAAATTAACTCATAGACATAAAAAGAAAAAAAACAAGTCTGGTACTATTACCGATCTATTAAAACTTCAGGGAGTCGAGCTCAATTTGAATTTGGACTATAACCTTAGTATAAAACAATTGAGGAGATTGTGTGGAGCACCCATCATGAGAGCTTTAATATCAAGTCCGACCTCTTTGAGTCAAGTCGAATTTGAATTACAAGCTACCTCGAATTGACTTGGTCAAATTAACTTGAACCAAAAGTTCACCAACTTGCAAATTTAACCTCATCCTTATCGCCCCCAACATATATGCTTTGTAGTGTTATGAACGGCGATGGTAGACCATTCATTTTCGACCTCCTCATTTTTCCCCGGTGCTCTTTGTTAAATTAACCGTGACCTAGAAACCCTAAGAAGAAAACTAGGACACACATAACTACAATTCCATTTATCCGAGTGCTTTGCCATCTGTTCAGAGACTAGGGATTTCTTTTAACAACTAATGATGATACCAGAAATGGTATAAATGACTCGGGCATGCACAGAATTTCCTTGTCAATTCCATGGTTTATCTAAAAAAAGGCCTCCTTGTCAAGACGATGGGTGTAAAAGCAACACGCCCAGCTGAAAATATCATCTGCATCTGCTTCCTCTGTGAAATGGTATGAATGATTCATGCATGCACAATATATCCTTGTCAATTTAGATGTACCTGATATGTGCTTGTCTTGATATATTCCGATCAACCATGTTCTAGAAGAAACAAACTATGTTGCAACTTAGTAGAAAGACATAGTCCTACACAAGATATTTATCTTCCATCAGGCGGAATTGAAGATTGTTTCACGTCATAATCTGACCGGTTTAACTTAATCCTGTATTTGTACTATCTTTTCTTTTCAATTTGCATATGAATTGATCGAAAAGAGTCCTTGAAAATGCTGTTCGGTAGAGCGGGCAGTAATTTGGACCAATTGGATGGCTCGGGTTCATTGTCTTGCATGGAGTAGACGTCCATGCCATGACCCAACTCCCAATTCTCGAAGACAAATCTTTCAACCGAATAGTCTCCAATTTCCCGCACACTGAATTTTGCGGTTGGGGAACATTCAAGTTCCAAATTGAGTGAGCACGCATGTTCTATGTTCGAGTATGAAGTTAAATCAAACAAGACGACTTGGACCAGCCTACATAGATCTATACTGAGTTGTAGATCATATAAATAATTAATAAAATGTAGTGTTAATATATCAGGCACCACCGGGAACTGGTGAGAGGGTTTCTGAAGTCCGCCAAGCCGATGCTAATGAAGGACGGTGAGTTCATGTGACCCATAAGATGGCTCATCCATTCGACAAGTGGGAAATAGAGAAGCTGGCTGAGGAACCGGGCCTGCGCTTGGTTGAGAAGGCTCAGTTCACAGAATGGGACTTTTCAGGGTATTGCAATAAGAGAGGTGGAGGGAGGAGGTGCAATAAGAGCTTCCCTGTTGGGCGAAGTGTGGCTTACAAGTTTGCCCTGCCTGCCCAAGGCACTTCACTAAATCAATAATTTAACACCGATGATCTCTACAAGAAAATGAACGGTTTAGTTGTTTTGGGTTTGTTCATTGATTGGTAATTGCTATGTTAGAATCTATGGTCAAGTGGTTCTATATTAGTGGCGTATTCTGCAAATAAAGCTTCAAACGTATGCTACTGTATCCCTACTGCAAACTGCGGTACTTCAAATTCTTGGTTGCTTCTCTTGTATGGTAAGTTGGACGATTCTAAGATGAATCCATTGCGTTGACTGGAAAAGGAATGGAGAGGGAGAAAGCAGCTTTCAGGGCAGGTGAGAGAGACTTCTCTTTTAAATCACTGAGAGAGACTGGATGAGGAAATCTTGGGAAGATCGGATAGAGAGAATTGACATTCTAGATATTTCAGTAGATTACTTTGCTGCCGAGTACGTAACAAACTAACGTCCAAACCAAGAGACATGTATGGTTATATATAGTGTTTGTATATTATCATAATAAGATTGACTTTGTCACTAAAACCGTGGTTTAGACCTAAAATAATAGCTAATCAGATCTGAGGAATATGTCAATGATTGAAGCGGCGTAGAGGAGCGCGTCTATCATGTCTGGAGTGAAATTGCAAGAATGCATGTGCAGTATCTTCATCGGATCGCATCATATATAAACAAAGTCCCTTCTTGTTTCTTCAAAACCAGACACACTCGACTTCTTCATAGAAACACTCACAAACCTCTTGTCCAACATCCATTTCGCCCAAAAAGACAGCTGACAATGAGGGTAACGAGCTTATTTATCATTACATAATGAGAAAAGCTTTTACGGTATTTGGACCTAACTGATGTGGTGGTTTCGTGGTACAGCAAGAGATGATACAGATGGCAATGCACCGCAACAAATGCAGATCAAAGACCATGAGGATTGCTACGGAAGCAGAGGTTTAGTAATTACCAATTTTATTTTCTTCAGCCAAAAAGATAAGAAAAGAAAATATATACGATCAGATCTTAATCTCTTTGTACTATTTTCATTTTCTCGGATTTCATTCCAGTTCTTTACTTGCTAATTTGAGCCGTACACATATCGCATATTAATTCAATTTGATTTTTTTTCTCTCAAATCTCGGGTGTTCGTCTGTGGGTGATATCTAGGAAACGTCATTTCTGTGGCGATAGGAGGGCCAGACAGGGAGCAGCTGGCAGTGATCGGAGGTGTCAACCCAGCCGAGCTGACTCGATCACTAAGAAGAAAATTTCGTAATGCTGCCATAGTGAGCGTGCAGGGAGTGAGCAATGCAGCAATCACTCACCGAGGTACCGTATGATGATCATGAGCACGAGCACCTGAAAGGTCACAGTGGTACTCATCGCCGTCCTATTATGTTCCGTAGCTACAATATCTGGTCTACAAGGCGGTCCATCATGCTCCAAACGGGTCGAGTATTTGCACCATCATGTGATCATCAAGAGAACTTTTCATATTGTTTCTCAATAGTGTAGTGGTCCTTAGCAAGTAAATTGCAAAGTTCATGAGCTTTTTCAGTAATTTACTCGTGAGTGTACACGGTGTTAATGTTCTGTTGTGTTTTTTCCTTCCTTGGTTACTTTATGTATGAAGAAGGATTGAAGCAAATTTCTGGAGTCTTCTTAGCATGGCATAGTAGTATAGCTCATCAGAAACCTCTTTGGAATGGAGACTGATGGGCAATTTGTGGACACGATGACGAGAAATGCCATAAAACGATTGACTCATAGATTTGACCATGAGATATATAGTTCAGTACTTAGACTCTGATCATACACCTTTTCATCTTCAGACCGTTTCATTGGATCGTTCCCATTGATTCCTCTCCTGCACGAACTTCAAAGCCTGTGAGAGGATGATGACAAGAGGATCGTGAAAGGTCGTTCATGCATCATGTCCATTGCTCTTGGAAAACGATGATCTTCGAAGATGAAATCAACTATTAAAGAGGGGGAGAGAGAGAGCGAGAGCGAGAGAGAGAGAGAGAGTCGTCAAAGTGCTATATAGATGCACGAGCTTAATCTCTTGCGTGCCCGAGTGCATTTCAGTTCTGGTTTGTTCAACTTCAAAGAGATCGTATTTTGATGTAATTTGATAAATGGTGAGGGCGAACTTATTCCGTAACAATGGAGATGCAAGTGAAGAAGAAGAGAAGCGCATAATGCATTACAGCAATTTGCACAAGATATTGCTGGTAGGCGAGGGAGATTTCTCCTTCGCCGCTTGCTTGGCCCAAGCATTGGGCTCTGCCGTTAACATCGTTGCCACATCCCTCGACTCCCAAGGTACCTATATACGCCATACATTCCATCTCGTACATTCGCTTTTTTTAAGTCTCCAATTCATTGATTTCTCGTGTTCATTTTGCATGTCGACAACCGGAAAAGTGTCATTGAAGTTGTTGTACAAAAGAGCAGGCGCGAACATGGAGATCCTGCAGGGACTTGGCGGCACCATTTTGCATGAGGTGAACGCTCATAAATGACCCAACACCCCGACCTCAGGCAAAAATGTTTCGACCGGATCGTGTTCAATTTCCCACACGCCGTTTACAAGGGTCCTGACCATTCGAACTCCCAAATTCAGTAAATCTCTCAACTTAACCCTTCCATAATGTCTCTAGTCTGTCGAAACATACGCAAACTAACTAGACCTTAATGTTCCAAGACATTGCAACGGATGATGTAGCCGTTGGATTTTTCTTCAGGCGACACCAAGAATTGGTGAGAGGGTTCTTGAAGAATGCGAAGTCGATGCTGACCAGAAATGGCGAGATTCACGTGACGCACAAGACGGCCTATCCGTTCAGCAAGTGGGAGATAGAGAAGCTGGCCGAGGAAGACGAAGAGCTGCATTTGGTTGAGAAGGCAAAGTTCTCCGACTCGGACTATCCGGGCTATGTCAATAAGAGGGGAGATGGGTTATGGTGCGATCAAAGTTTTCCGATCGGCCAATGCTCTACTTACAAGTTTGCACTTCGAGATTGACCACGATTCCCATCTCGAAATTGTAGTAATTTTAATCAAATGAAGACGCAGGATTCCTAGTGTTTAGTGCACGTGTTAGTTTTTAATTTTGTCAGTTGCTTGCCTTCTCTATCTCTCGTCACCTCCTCGCATCTCGCTTGCCTCCACCCTCGCCTGCCAAAACCTCGCCGCTTCGAGCTCAAAGCCCGCGCCGCTCCGGTCAGAGGCCGTTCAACCCAGAATTTATTGTTGGCCGTTTTCTTGGGGTACCCAAGTATCGAACAAATGCCCATTATAGCTTTCAAGAATTGACTGAGATGAACAAGTACTAATTACTTAACAAATACCCATTATAGAAATGGGAAAAAAACCAATACATGTTATGACTTTACTTTTCTCGAGTCATCTCATCTTTATTTTCTTTTTTCTTTTATTCCCTAACTAGATATTGTGGATCTGAACATATCCTTAAAAGGCTTGAGGAAGAAAACCCAAGAACAAGTCACTTACCCATCTCACTGGAGAGTTTCCATATTCCTTGACCTTAGAGAAGAAAAATATATAATGTCAACTTAAGATGTTAAGGACGGGCTCCTCACCATCAAAAAATAATTTGAGAATCCTTGTAACCCATCAGGAACAGTTTATTGGACAAGTATGGGTAATCGCCAGAGGTAGGCAACCACCCTTGGAAGGTTAGAGGGCAGCTAGGATATAGATCTTTAAAAAATATATTTGACCTATCCCTTTTGGACTGAGAAGTGAGCGGAGCAAGAAAAAGAGGCGACGGCCCGTGGAATGTTGGCGATCCAATTGCCAAGCCTGATCTCGTGCCATTCGCTAAGTGACCGGATTTAAGTCCTCCATGTTCCCACCATTGATTTATGTATGTTGGGAGACATGGGAATGTCGGTACTCAATTCTACTTTATTTTTCAGACTAGAAGATAGAAGGTTTTCATTTATAAAGCTTTCGCGTGGATGATTCTATTCAATTGGAGCACTCTTTTTTACCTTATATTTTTATGTGGGAGACACTTAGGTGACGAATAACATGGGCATACGTGTAATATATATTGAATATGAAGTTTTCATTTGTTTCTAATTTTATATGGCTACACATTTAATTTTGATTTTGTGTGTCTTTTTAGTTCATAAATATTACATTTGTATGGTGATGCAATTACAAATCTTAGATTGCTTTATTAAGAGTTTCATTCTATAACTTTGTTTTGCGTGATGTTCCGATTGGCATCTAATTTGAAATAAGTAAAAATTTTATGGAATCATTTGGGAGTTATACTATATTATCTTATGATATCCAGTTTTGAGTCATAGTTTTCATCCATTTAAATAAATGGAAGTGGCTTAACAAATGTATTTAAAAGAAAAATCCTTCCTTTGTAATATGACTAGAATAGTTTGAGGTAAGACAATCAATCTTCAAATTATGCTCTATATAAGTGTGCAGCGGGGAAAAATAAATAACTTCACAAATATGTGAATTAGGTTCCTCAACATTTGGATAAAACCTCCAAATTATGTTGTGAAATTCACTCACTTCTATGGATCGTTGCATAATTTCTCATTAAGCATATCCAATCAATTGGGAAAATAACCAAAAAAGATTTAAACATATTACAATAATGTCAATTCAGTCTTATATTATTTTATTTTTACAAATTGAGCCCTAACTCTTTTACATTTATGTCGATACAATCCATCCAGTCAATTTTGGCCAAAATCTACTGACATGGACAATAATTATCCTTCGTAAAATAGCCAACACTAACATAGACATTTTTAAATAATATTTTTATATTTTAAAAAAATTATTTTTATTTTTATTTCTTTTCTTTTTTCCCCTACCCTTCTTCCTCTAGTTGATTGCAGGGACCTCGGCAATCAGCTAGAGGTGAGGGTCAACAAGGTCGACCTCACCTACCCGACAATGGTGAGGATTGACCTCACCTTTGACTTCATCAACTGGCTAGGGGAAGAAGGGAAAGAAAAATTAAAGGAAAAATAAAAAAATGAAACAAAATCAACAAATCAAAATATTATTAAAATAATATTTAAAAATATCTATGCTAGCACTCACTATGTCACGTAAAATAGTTGGCATTCATGTTAGCGATTTTTGACCAAAATGGATTGGATGAATTGAAATAACACAAATGCAAAAAAATTTAAGACTCAATTGGCAAAAAAAAATATTTATGATTAAATTAACATAATTACAACAGTTTTAGGACTTTTTTGGTAAGTTTCCCTCGATTAATTGCATAGAAAATTATAAAGTACTTTTTCAATTAAATCAAGGTATAGTTAGAGGAGTTTTCTTTCTTTTTAAGTTATCCCGAATGGGCATGTTAGCCATATATTAGTATGAATTACACCGCCATCTCCTATTTGAGTTAACTAAGAACCGCAAGACAAATGGATGTTAGACAATATCAATTCAAAACAAGCTTTGTCTCTTATTCCAATCAAATTTTACCACTCTACAAGTTTTATCTCTTATTCCGATCGCGGATCTTACCACTATGTTTCAATGATTACTCGAGAAAAGAAATCACACCTTTTAGTGATGTATCCAAGCTAACTTAACATATAGACTCCTCCAAAGGCAAGGAATTTGATTTTGCTCTTTTATTTAATAAGAGTCTACACAATCTCTATGCCTTCAATTGATTGTCCACGAAAATGCTAGGACCCTCCAAATGGGCAGCATCAATGAAAATTTTGTTGATGTCAATGAACATGATGTTGCCGTCCATGGAGAATTTCCTAGTTGCCAACCAATGGTGCAATATATGAAGGCTCAAGGTTCTCTATCACTACAGGTTTGTCGAAGCAATGATGCTTGCGCTCTGTAATGGCTCCCTTGAAGGTAGATCGCGATGATCCCTGTATTGGACCCTGAATGTATTGCACCACTCATCGTGAACTCCTCCACAACAGCAACACTGTTCTCATCAACACCTAGAGCATTTTCATTGGCATCGACCATATGAATGGTCCTAACTTTTTTGGTCGAATAGGTGTTTACATGAAAAGAGGCCATCACGTGGGAAACAGAGCCTTGTGAAAAACGTAACGAGCGAGGGTCGAATTTATAGGAGTAGATGTACCACTTACACATGCAATAAGTGTTGAAGCAACCACTAGGAGCTTTGCCAAATGCGCGTGATCTGGCTCCCATGTGCCTCCTTTGTGCATTGTGATGTGCATTCGTGCGTGGCATGGCTTCAGAGCAGAATTCAATCCGGTTGTTAGGTCTGAAAATAACAGTACATACTTTTGGAGCAACACTAGTCAAAGAGAACTTGGTTGGGAATGGCCAATGTATCTCCTTGGGGTTTGAAAATTGGCAAATTGGCATTCCTCGATAGATATTAGGGTGATTGTCTGATTGTTGTCTTTATTGATGTTGTTGGGATTGTTGTGGGCCTAATCAACTCACTCTCTCCCTTCTGAGCTCATACAACCAACTTACTCACAGAAAAGAAAAGAAAAGAAAAGAAAATGATAGGATAGGATAGGATAGGATAGGATGGAGAACAAGCTCACATTGTGCATTGTATCCCAGGCTTGTTATGGTTGGCCAAAACGTAAAGCAGAAATTACAGAGTCTCCTCTCGCCGAGGGACATCTCATTCTCATGTGAATAAAGGTGAATAAAGGTGTACTGTTCTTGTATGATTTGTCGAGTAAAAAAGGAAAACACTTTTGATATTGGAAAGGGTGACTAGATAGCCACCGCTAGGCGGATGATACACACGATGCATTGTGCATTGTAGACTATTATAAGAAGAGGAGGAAAAAGAAAACCGATCATTTGGAATGGGCAGTCACGAAGCACCGGAGGTCTAACTGCTTATCTCGTGTTACGTTCTTCCCTGATTCTACACGACACATGCATGGCACGTGGATTTGTTCGGTCGACCAAGAATGAAAATGGAAGGGGGATGAATTTTACGTGAAGGCCGGGCTCACATGGGCTCGGCCTTCAAAATTTAGTTAGGCCACTTTCTTCTAAGTTGAAGCTCATTTGGCACGTCGGGTCAATTCAAATGCAATTCACAGCTGAACTTATGTTTCATTGGATGCTGACATTATTCCTAAACAAAATGTCTCTAGTATCTAAATTTCATAAAGAACTCGAATGCAAAATTATGCAATGTTGATATTTTTGTTTTGAGATCTTATTATAACGTCATTGAGGAATATGAGCCCCAATTTTAAGGAAATATATGAAAGATTGTAAGGCGAAAATACTAATGTTAACAGCTACGTTGCACGAAATATCATCCTTTGAAAAATGCTCTAAAATATTGACTGGCTACTTGTTCAGCAGGTTCTTAATCCAATGACTCGTATTTTTTAAAATTAAATTTGATGGTTAATTTAGGTGGAGTACGGTTCACCAGGAGTAGCTTAGCGTCGCCCGACTTTCTTATTTTTTTCATTTCGAAAGAATTTGCATTTATTTTAGCTTCCGTTAATTTATGAAAATAAATAATTTAAAAGTCATTTTATTGAGAATAAAATTCATATTGCTTACCAAAATAAATGAATAAAAAATATTTTCATTGCTCATAAAAGTACTTAGAAATAAATTATCATCAACAATAAAAATATTCATCAATTAATTATTTCAAGTGATAAAGGCAATCGCATTTAAGAAAATATTGTTTTTAAATATTTATTTTTCACAAAACAAACAAAATCTTAATTTTGAGAAATCCAAACGATCTATTTTTCTTGAGGCAATTGATGTCCTCTGAGACTTCCTCTACGTAAGGAACAAATTACCATCAATTGTTAGTCTCTGCACTAGAACTAGCCTATAAGTGACCTGAATAAGTCATATATGCACAGCCCGTTGGCCTTTATGTTAGTTCAATGTGCCAAGGCCGTCGGATCGATTGGTCCCACATGAGAATTGCCAAAATCAAGGATAGTAATACACTCGTGCATTCGCTACTCGTAAAAATTTTAAACAGCTGTCTAAATTGTCAATTCCACTAATCTTCATGAACGTGTGCAAATCTCTCCAAGCATAAGGGCCGGACAAGATTTCACTTACAAATAGAGAGCGCCATGTTTGAGACCAGATTGTTGGGATATAAAGAACAAGACCCCTCATTCAACGGGTTATGTTCAAATCATATTTAAGTATGATTAATTGGAAGACAGCAAGCAATCCACGACGGAATAAACACATAATCAAATTAGAAGTCCTAACAATTCACGCAAAGCGTAATTTGATCGCTGAAGTTTGTTGCCTGTTTGCGTGCGTGGTCACAACTATTCTACAATATTGCCCCAAAAGTCTCGAGCAGTTAACTGTCTTTTTGGTAGGTTTTCTCGCTAATTTATGCCCCCTTTCATCGAGTGCCATGTGTGACTTTGAGGGCTAATTCGTACTAATCTCGACATGACTGATCCGCTTTTGATAAGGGCACCTCGGTACGATCAATTAGCCTGTATTTTCAACGATAAACACGCATCGGGCTCGAGTTGAGCCATGTCATGCGGCGTCGAGCACAGGTTCTTCTCACTACCTCACGTCGCGTTCAGGTCGTATTTTATCATCGTGTCGCCGTTGATCGATAAACTTCATCTCGGTACGCATAACGGTGGAACTCGATGCCACCTGAAACCCTAATTAATTGCGATGGAATGGGTGTGTATGGGCTGCGGCCAAGTGTCCTGGCTCATAGGGACAATTCAACCTCCAACCACCATTCTTACACTCACTTTGAAAAACAGGGCAACCAACAAGACAGGTGAAGAAAGCGCCGATGACATTTGTCTCTTTGCCGTCTCTTCTTTAAATCAACATGTCGCCCTCATTTCGCCCGCGGCAGATGACCAGTCCATTAATTTTTTGCCTCTTCTTTTTTCTGGTCCTTTTTTAACTCCGAGGGAGACATTTATGAGCTTTACGACAACGTTTTGGTGCACGCGGCAAAACCATAGGCGATTAAGAAAAATATCTAGCATTAGTTTATACGCCCGCGTGCACCTAACAAAACCTTAAATTTAGTGGTTCGGCTTCAAATCGAATGTGCATAGGTTACCATCGCGGCCACATAGTCTAGTATGGCCCATTGAGATGGTGTTAGCCGACTAATGATTGCATCATGTGTGGATTAGCTGACATTTTTCTTTGGTACCGAATGATTAACAATGTACTGGTTGCGAATTTTTTGTGGATAAAATTATCCAGAGTTTGGTAATATCAACCGAGTTGAAAAGTTGGGACTGTAAGAAAATGTTTTATCCGATTCGAGTATGAAAGCGTCTCTCCTGTCTTACGTGAGCCTTGCATAAAGTGGGGTAGGCCATTGGGAGGAGTATGGAACATACGGAAACCGAGAAATGATTAATTTGAATAGGTGTCTTTTCTAGCATATTTGGCAATATTGCCTGAATTTTAGGGCACCCAATTAATCGCATCGGATCTCAATACTCTCGTATTCCGTCACCACCACAGTTGAGCGAACAACACGGTATATAATAAACACCTTTTATGGTATAAACAAATTATATGTATCCTTTTGCCTGTTAGAATACTTGATTAATCTCATGAGGTATGCAATTATGATGGAAGAAGAGTCCTGCCGGTAGACCCAAGAAAGTTGTTCGTTGAGGCTCGATCTTTGAGGTCATGACCATGCTTGTAGAGTTGTAATTCGGTATTGAGTCTAATTAAACAACTCGGCTAATCCCCCTTTAAAAACATCGAGGGTGTCTTGAATCTTCTTTGTAAAAGAGTGCTTTCCGGCTGGAATTTGAATATTGGTATGGATTTATATATCAAAAATGCGTCGACAAACCTACAAATAAACATTTTGTCTCCTGTGTTATTATATTTTTTATCGAATATCATTAACAAGTGCAAGGTACTCGTTAAGGAGATTCGGTAAAAGCTCAAATATTGCATCGATCAACTTTGTGAATTTTCGATCGATGTTACCAGTATACTTATGGGTAAATGAATTTTTCGGAAATTTTAGTTCATCCAAAACAAGATATCTTCTCTTTCAGTGAATCTAATGTAGTCTTATGTGTTAGGCGGCTAACACCAACTTTCCTAGGAGCGGTATGACCAAACAAATCAAACTTGGCCTACTTGACAAATCCAACTGACCGTTCCTCCTTTCGACGGACCTAAATTAGCACAAACCCTAACCTTTTCAAGAGAAGAAGATACAGCACTCCCATTGATTTTGTTAGAGGAAGAGCGAACAAAGCCACTTTGCTCTACTTTTTGTTATATAGTATAACCACTATCATTAGCACCATCTGCCGTAGCCGCCACGACGTCGACGGTCAGGATCCTCCGGCGTATCTCTATCTCGCGCCAAAGAGAAGTTGATGGGACGGGAAGGCTTTCTTGCAAAATGGGCAATCCTTGAAGATTGGATTCTAATTTTCTGTTGTGCCCCACCAATAGATCCCTTTCTTGTCGACTTATGTCCGATTATCAATCCATGGACATTATGTTATGTTGTGGTGCTTTTCTAATTATTATTATTAATATTTAATCGAGCAATGAAGCAAAAGAATCCGCCAAGATTCCATCCTTCCCCCATCAATGCTCCTACTCCAACTTGCAATTCAAACCTCCCCTTCTAGATTTCATGATTTCATCACTACGGTTCCTAAACAGTATCAACTTTGTATCTTATCTTATAATATCCATCTACATGGGTGAGAGATTCGTGATTATTACGCAAAGTGGTACTATGATTTCAAATCCAGCAACAAGAAGTAAATATCAGGTCAAGATTACCCATTTTATATAACGAAAAAAGAGTTAAAAAAAATAAAATCTAAAGCAATGTTGTAAATACCAAATCCTGGTTAAATATCTTTAATAGATGATTGACATCATACATGCACGTTATATTTTGATTTGTAACTTAAGGG
>CM026415.1:549718-575524 GCA_014858505.1 Corymbia citriodora subsp. variegata
ATTTTTAGAGCTAGAAAATTTATTTTAATTTTGAAATTTCATGGAAAAACACACAAAAAAAAAACATATCACTTGCATGTCATATAGTTTTGGTTGCACGTTGCATGCCATTATAGTTAGACACTTTCGTACGTCATTACATGCATTGCATGTTAGTTTTAGGCCTCATTAAATAAGAGAAAATCCAAAATTCGAGTGATCACATATTAATTAGAAATCACTTTTAGGTTAATGTGATTTTCTAACTAATATTGCAGATGCTTTAGTAGCTTCAAGGTAAGTAATTTCCTCCCATTCCTTGCAATTTATTTAATGCTTTGATAATTGAGTGTTAAATAATGATTGCGCACTTGCATGATCACATTGAATGTTAGGGAGTAAATTAAAATCAATGCAAACTGCCTGCCAATCATTTTTTTTAAATAAAAGAGAAAAGGTACCGAAAGGGCGTTAGAGAAATCTAACGTAATCAAGTCCCCGATCCCATAGTCTCTGGTTCGTAGGAGTAAAGTAATCCTCCCGTTACTTTACTTGGGTTTCTAATCGACCCACCAAAAAAATAGATTAGTGGCGACTCCAAGTAAAAATCATTCGCATGCTAAAAACTTAAACCCTAAGTCGCGAATTGGTATGGGCTTGAGAGAGCCCGAGCTAAGTTTAGGCTTAGTAATCCATTAGCCAAACCCTAGGTGGTGCACCCGAGGTGAGGTCGCGACACCCTCGCTCTCTCCCATATCCCCTTCTCTCTCCACGAAGTCTACACAAAGTCAAGGGGGAAGACTATGAAGCGAGCCCGACAATTGCCATCAGCCATAGTTACCCTGACTTTTCTTCTCATTTCGTTCACACCAACCCGAAGTTATCCTCACATCACCAATAAACACAAAGTCGAACAGTCCGAATACTCCTGTTAAAGAAGAAAAAAAGCTAATGACTTCTTTTGGATTTTGTGTCTAGATTTTTTGGATTGTCATAACAAGCCAATTACACTTTCAAAATAATATGATTTTAATCAAAATTAAAATAAGACCATCATTTTATTCACCGCCTAAGCAGGGCCTTCTCTTATTAGTGATCTTAATTACTACACAAAGTACCACAAATAATTTAGAGATTTTTTTTGGTAACGATTTAGATTGCACCTTCATGCACTAGAATTATTTTCAGAAATTAAGAAGGTATCCCCTCAAGACACTTGTCAAGTAACCAAAAAGTGAATGTATTATTAATTTTTATTGATAATATTAATTAATATTTATAAATCAAATTCTTTTTCATAACAAGGTGGCATTGATTTTTCAAAACTCAAACACAAGAATGACTATAATTCGTATTACATGGACATTGTGATTGACTTATTTGATCATGTCGCCGTGCAGCCTATCCATAATATTAACAAGAAAATTCTAGGAAAAGGGAGTGTATTCCATCTTATAGACAATTCTAACCATATTAATTGCTAAACACTGATATATTGCATAGAAAAGGACAAGACTCCTAGGTTTGAACCACTATTATGATGTATTTAACTATACTTTAATAACCATCAACCAAGTCTCATTTTCATATTTTTTTCCTTCGTTTGAACTACTATTATGATGCTAATCTCAATTAACTAGATATTACCATCAGAAAATTCTTGAGATTATTGTAAAATTATGATTTTTGATGATCTTAGTACATCTATAGATAATTCAAAATATGATTATGGGTACATATTGAGTCTACACAGAGAATATATGATATTTGTTAATATATATATATATAAGATGATTATTTAAAAAAAATTGGAATGTAATTATCTTGGTAATCCAAGACGTGAATGGTAACTTCTTTTAGAATCCGGGGGTGCAAAAGATGATTCCACAGAGAATGCTACAATCTCTCTTTTGTTTATTTTTCTCTCGCATTTTATCGTGTTCGTGCATCGATAAGGTGTTACTAGTCTCATCATTGTCATCGAGTCTTCCCATACGAGATATTATCCAGTCACTAGATGTTGGGCCCAAGGGCTTTAGTGCGCATCTAGTCCACACTTCCATGAATTGAATGCACAAGATCCCAATAATTTCAATCATTCAATTATGTCAATTTCACATGGAACCCACGAAAATAAACGTCAAAGATCCACTAGGCTCAGTTATATGCGAAGTGCGATATAAAGGTTCTTTGGGTGTTGGTTCGGTTCAATTGGGTCCAAAGCCAGCATAAAGAAAAGAAAGCAAATTAAAAGAATAGTCTTCTCTAGTTAACTTTTGTTGTGAAACACGTTAATTCAATTTGGTTTCAATAAAGGGGCGCAACAGATGTTATAAAAAAAATGAGTATCTGACTCGATGATCAAAATAAGTCTTTGACAACTTTCATTTTAATCAAAGTCATTTTATTTTAAAACCTCAATTCATTGGTTGAGCAATTATATATTTGATTTGTATACAATAGATTCCATCTCAGCGTTTCAGATTCAAAATAACCTCGCCAGCCTCTCAGGGGAAGGAGATTTGCTAGATGCATGTGAAGCTGTGAATTGCATGCATTTACGACATTTATTTAAGTTGCATAGTCCAGATTTATTATATTGGAAAAAAAAATAGAAAAGAAGCCAATATCTTGTTTTGAGCGAATCCACAGCATCGCGAACCACGTCATTATTTATTTTGAACCCCACGACGTCTTTTATTTATGCTTTTTTGTCTGCCATGTTGTGTTGTTCTTCAAAAGATTAGTTTACTTTTCTCTCGCATTTTGTCGTGTTCTTGCACCGATAAGGCGTCACCAGTCTCTTGTCACTGTCACCAAGTCTTTCGCCTACAAGATATTATTCGGTCGCAAGGCACCAGGCCTCGAGGTTTTAGTGTGCATCCAGGCCCCATTTCCATGAACTGAATGCACTCGATTCCAAGGCGTCGTATAAGGGGATTGCTTTTTTCAAACCCCAGAACGTCACTGTCTCTGCTATTCGAGACGTGAAAAGTAACATTTTTTTTTCAGAAGACAACGGTTCCCGGAGTAAAGAAAAGACAATTTTATGTAGAGATAATCTTATTTATTTTCCTGGGAATACCAAAATATCTCTTTTCTTTACTTTTTCTCTCTCATTTTGTTGTTTTCTTCAGAAGATTTCGAGAATACTCATAAGTTGGTGCACACCGGGTCTTCCCACACGAGGATCATGCGGTCCCCAGGCCACACTTGCATGAACCAGATCCACAAAATCCCAATGAATTTCAGCAGTTAGATGACTTCGTCTCATGTAGAGCCCACGTAAATCAACGTCGAAGATCCATCGGACTCGTCTTCATGTGGAGCATGTTGTTGGCGTTTGCATGCAGGGTCGGGCTAACTGGAAAAGAGAAGGTCTCCTCGAAGGTTGACAAAAGGTTGGCCTCTTACGTTTCACTTTTGTCATGAAACACGTTACTCTTGTTTGGCCTCGATAGAGATGCGCATTAGATAATATGAAAAAGACTGTCCGAAGGAGGACTCAATGATCAAAATAATTGTTTACAATTTTCCTCGCCAAATCGTTCTATGAAATATTAAATTTGAGTGCGATATATTCTATCGAAGAGTCTCGTATTAGAATAATCTCGACGGTCTCATTAGGAATGGAGTTTTACTAGAAATATGTGAATAGATGAATTGCATGCATTAGTGATATCTGTTTAAGTTGTATAGTCCATATTCTTTGTAGTAAAATAAAAAGGCACTATCTTATTTTTAAGTATATTCAAGATTTTTGGGGTTTTGATGGCAAGTCAATTACTGTTTAATCTAAGAAGATTCGAATAAAATTAAAATAAAATTGAGATGGGTTTTTTCCTATAAGGGATCTTAATTACTACAAATAATTTTACTAATTATGCAGAGATTTTGATGGCACCATGCGATACAATTATATAAACTTATATATATATATATATATATATATATATATATATATATATTAAGAAGGGGTCACCTTTATGACACTTATTAAGTAATTGGACAGAAGAAGATGTATATGAATAATATTAGACAGTAATTTTATCGTAATAGGTGTAATTAACATTTATCAATCAAATCCTTTTCCAAACGGTATACTTCACACTTGCTCTTAAGAACTCATAAACAAAATTCCATATGTTTATTTAGGGCAATGTCTTACGCGTCTTTTCTCCCACTGTGTCCTCAAAATAAAAATCCAATAAGAACGCAACAAAATTTTGTCTATACAAGCAATTTTATATGTAGTTAACGCATGCTCAGTCTCCAACTAGATAATTAATCAATGGAAAAACTGACAAATTATGAGATTGATAGGAATAATAAGCAAGAGAAAATTGCGAGAGCGTCAGAATTTAAATAATATGTTCTCGGATCATGTTAAACTTTCCATATTTCTGAAAATTTAAATTATTAAAAACCATGTCAACAATTTATTTGTGAGTCACTACGTCACAAAATAATGCAGCATCATACATTCTTGTTGTCAATTTATTGCTGAAAGCATGAGACCCAACATGGAGCATGCCTTCGTTTAATTATCCGGCAATCACATAATATATCATCTAGCAAGTATAGTTCACCATATCTTTTTGGAAAAATAGATCATGCATCGCCAGCATAAAAGAAGTTCCATATAAATAGTCTCACCCATCTGGATTTAAAGATTATTACTACCAATCTTTCAAATCAATGGTGCATGCAGTCATTCTTGTAAAATTTAATTCACACTGGTTGCATATATTACACATATTCTATCTTTTTTTCTGATATAGCTTTTCGCATCTTGCAATATGTATTGATAAATCATATTAAAATTTTATATTAAATGATGTGGCAATTTCTTATTGGTTTATTAAACAAGCTGGCCATTCAAAGAATGGACCCACTTATTTGAACGCTCAATTGAAACTTATCACATCATTTAGTGAAAATGTTTCGGTAGAATTTCTTATTGCTATACGTGCTTGTTTCCTCTTAGATACAAGATACATCAAAGTTTGAGAAGCAACCACGTGTATTCATTTTCAAATACTTTACCATAACAAGGTAGCATGATTTTTAGAAACTCAAACGTAAGGTCGACTAGAATTCACATCATACGAACATTGTCATCAACTTAATACATCATATTAGTAGACAATCAATTCATAATATTAACTAGAAAATTTTAGGAAAATGGAAAGTATTTCATCTTACATGCAGTCCTGGTCATATTTGATCACTAAACATCCAAATATTACATAAAAAAGGACATGAGTCCTAGGTTCATTGCTTCATAACCTGTAAATAAATTACAAACTAAAATAAACTATGACTATTGAAAGTACATTGCTGTATATATAGAGACTCTTACCTAGAATCAATCCATTGACCAAATGTTGTTTAGCCATTGGTTATGTGGGACTCATTTAGAATCAACAGTTTTGATGAATGAATAAATTTGTTAGTAAAGAAATCTGTTTTGTAAATAGTTTTGCTAGAGAACATATATGCCCCATTAATAATAGAGTGGAATAAAATTCAACATTTTCCCATAAATTAGGTGCTTAAAGGTTAAAAGCGATCTTATTTTGCATTCCATAATATAATGATAATAAAGTTATGCTTTTCATGTCATATGACTAGGCTATTAATCTTTCTACAAAATTATGGTGTGTTTAATAATACTTTTAGAACCATCAACCAAGTCCCTTTCTTAATCTTTTTACCTCTCCGTTTGGAACTACTAATGCAAATGTATTTTTTGATGCCAATCTCATATAACCAAAGAAAACCATGTACCATTAGAATTTCTTGACATCATTGCAAGATTTTTATCTTTTGATGATTTTAGTACATCTTTATTCGACCATGAAGGGATAAAACTTTGTGGAACCCGTGTGCTCCAACTGGTCCAGCATGGCAATAGAGATTCTGCAGTCTAACCCATGATCGTCGCCTCGACCAAACCGAGCGAGGGCATCTTTCAATTGTCTCTTAACACCTGACGTCCTGACTTCGCGTAATGCACATTTCGTCATCGAGGAACGTCACCCTCTAGATGGATCGCAGACAACCCCACAACGTCTCTTCTGAATTGTTTTCTTTTTCTTTCTTTTTTCTCTCTGACGTTTGTCTTGTTCTTTCGAAAGACTTCAAGACACGTGAAGTCTTCTTGCACCGGGACAGCGTTCGGAGTGTCATGACACTGTCACCGGGCCTCCCCCGCTGGTCACCATCCAGACGTTGGGCCCGGCAGTTTTAGTGGGGAATCCAAGGCGACGCTTGCATGAACCGGGTGCAGAAGATCCTGATGAATTTCATCCGTTAGATGATGTCGGTCTTCTATGGGGCCCACAAAATTCAACATCAGAGATCGACTCAGGCTCATTTGCATGTGGAGCGGGTTACTAATTTCTCTCTTGGGTACAAGGCCGCGCCAGCGGGGTCCGAAGCCAGCGCAAAAAGGTGAAGTTCTCCCCGACATATTAATCCTAGGTGCTTTTCTATATTTAATTTTTGTTCGGTGACAAATGTTACTTCAAATTGGCCAAGAGAGAGGGACGTAAAGGACTTTGCATCTAATAGAAGAAATGATGTATCGAAAGGCTTCCATGATCAAAAACATTTGGTGATAACTTCTAGTAAAATCATTTTGTTTTTGTTAGAATGAACGTATAAATTATATTAGAGAAATCTTATATCAAAAAATTAATGTGATGTAAAACAATTAGTATATTCTAAAGGTTATAACTTATAAGCTTAAACTTTTGAATAAAAATAAGTTCAACTAGATATGTCAACTGTTTACGGTCTCAAAATTAAAATACGACCTTTACTTTTTTTGCCTCCTAATTAAGGCCTTCTCCTACTAGTGATCTTAGTACCACTAATAGTTTAGAAAATTTAGATTGCGCCTTTATGCGCTACAATTATATAAATTTTCAAATATTAAGAAGACGTCATCTCATGACACTTGTTAAATAGCCAATATATATAATAATTTTTAATGCTGATTTTTATTGTCATATGTGTAATTACTATTTATAAATCAAATTCTTTTGCATTTCAAGGTAGCATTAATTTTTCAAAACTCAAAACAAATAGTTGACTAGAATCGTATGACATGGATATTTTGATTGAATTGTTACTTCATTTTAGTATGCCATAGATCGCGATATTAAGAAGAAAATTCTAGGACAAGGGAAAGTATTCCATCTTACGGCAGTCCTAAACATATTCTTTGCTAAAACCGAAATACTACATAAAAAAAAAAAAAAAGAACATGACTTCTGGGTTCATTGTCTCATAACCTTTAAATAAAGGCAATTTTACAATTACAACAAACTATAAACATTGAAAATACATTGCAGTAAATAAAAATCTCTTGCCTAGACTTGATCAATCAACTCAATTCAACTGTAACCATTAATCATGTGGGATTTATTTCTGCACTTTGCGTGACCAATGACTATGATGAATCTAGTCAAGTTGTCTTTGGTGCATAAAAGAATTTTTCCGTTAAAGAAAAATGATTTGTGATGCCCTAAATTGACTCACCGAGGTATTATTTACTTCAGTCCGTCCCATACCAATAGATAGGCACGTATCTTGAGAGTGCTTCCATCTGAGCATGTTTAAGTCTGGAGTTCCAAAGCTAAGCTTATGCATCAAAAGGCGCATTTGTGAATGAATTCCAATTTCACATATAATCTTAAAATCAGTCTTCCCCGTTTAGTGGGTAATTCGATTAATTCCTATCCCCTCACGATTTTAGAAGTTCACTAAAAGCCGCTTCTTATCGAAGCCCTTCAACACCAGTGTCCACCCCCTAGCCTTATTGGACCGAGTCATTATAGACTCACTAGCTTCCACATAACTCATCCCCAAACCACACACCTAGTGGATGTTGGGGCTAGTAATACAATTTAAAGGGAGGAATGGGTTATTTTAAAATGATTCAACAATTTTGTGGATATTGTTAACAACTTTGTAAAAATTAGGTCAAGCGGACATTTCAAGCAATGTGAGTTAAGTTGAGTGTTAATGTGAGTAAGAGTAACAGAAACAAGAGCATGCAACTATATATAGTGGTTCAGGTTTATTCTTAAGCGAACATCCACTATCCACACTAATAGCCACAAATTGGATCAAATTAGAGAGCATGCAACTATATATAGTGGTTCAGGTTTATTCTTAAGCGAACATCCACTATCCACACTAATAGCCACAAATTGGATCAAATTAGACTAGTAATTTACTAGACAAGTTACAATCAACAAACATCAATCATATCACACAATAGATCATGTTATCAAGATTTACTATCACTTTATACATTTGGTCATTTACACAGTTACAAGCCAGCAAGAATGTTACGGTAAGAACACAACTTTTTGTATATCCTAGGTTTGCCACTATACACATAGTGTCCATTTTGGACACCACTGAGCCCTCACGGTTTTGATCTTCTAGGCTTCATTCAAAAAATGCATATGTACAAGTAAAGAACTCAGATGTTTATAAGCTAGTTCAACACTCCCTCTCTAGGCTATGTGGGACAGTAGACATGCCCCCTTGTGCATGTCCAAGGACCGAGGCGTGAATGCACCACCATCTCTTCTCTCCGCGCACCGTCGCTTGAGCCGTCACACTCTCTACCCCTTTGAGGACAACATCCTCACTGTGGCCCCACACACAGTTTTGAGTCGGCTTTGATATTTCTGGATTCTATGTGTTGTGTGTATATCTCCCCTTATTTTGTGCATATCTAAATTAATACCTTATCTTAAATAGTCACCAAATAAAATTTATAAATAAACTCAAGTATTTTTCTTCAATGTACCTCGAAGAAAATTGGGACTCCCCAAATTTATTTTCCACATAATTCTTTAACTATTATTTTTTTTGGGGAATCCCGCACTCTTTTTTCATTAGGGGTGATCGGTTCCCGGTTTGGTCCGGTTCCAAGGTGGAACCGGGAACCAGATCGGGAGGACCGGTTCCCATTTTTTGGGACCATGGACCGGACCGGTCCAATAGGACCGACCACTTAGCCAAACAAATAAAAAAAATACTATAAATATTATTATTTTAGGGTTTATTACATTTTTTAAGAAATTTATTTTAAATAGAAAATTGTTGGTCCGGTCCGGTTCCCCCTGAAACCGGGAACCGGACTGAAAATCACCAGTTCCATTTTTATGGAACCGGGAACGGGACCAATGCTCCCGAGAACCGGACAAAACCCGCCAGTCTAGTCCTATCTGGGCGATTCTCGGTTCGGGCGATCCAATGTGCTCACCCCTAGCTTGTAGGAATAGAAAGTTGGGAATTTGAGATGGAAATTGAAGGGGCGGTCGGTCCAATCGGTCCGGTCGGTTCAGTCCGGTCAGTCCGGTCCGATTCCCACCTTGGAACCAGGAACCGGAGCGACCAATCACCGGTTCCGAGAATGGGAACCGGGAACCGGACCGCCGACTATGGGAACCACCCAAAACCGACCGGTCCGGTCCGGGTTGGGCGGTTCCTGTTGCACACCCCTACTTTTCATTACTTTATCTCTCGTTTTTTGGCGTGTTCTACAAAAGACTTCGGGACTTGTAAGTCTTTGTACACCGCCACCAAGTCTTCCTGTGATATCATGCGGTCGCCTGGCCCGGAGGTTGCAGTGCGGACGCAGGCCCCACTTGCATGAACCCGAGCACAAAATCCCCGTGAATTTTAGCTGTCAAATGATGTCGATCTTATGTCAAGGCCACATAAATCAACATTGGAAATCCACTAGGCTCATCTACGTACGGAGCATATTATTGGTGTTCAGGTGCAGGGTCGGGCCTACTTGGGTCCTCCCAGGAAATGTAGTTCTCCATGTTCCACTTTCTTCGTGAGAAACATTGCTTTGGATTGGTCTCGAAAGGAGGGGGCAAAGGATAATACAAAAAAGGACCGCCCGAAAGTGGACTCCATGATTAGAAAATTCGTTGGTTGCTTTTTTCTTAGTCAAGTCATTTTACTTTAAAATCTCAAATTATTGACCGAATGATTGAACGTTTAATTTAAAGACAACATCCTTAGGACACGTATTAAGCAACCCGATAGAAAAATATATACTGGTAACTTTGGACACTAATTTTTTTTTGGCTGTAGCTGGTGTATTTAATATTTATAAATCAAACTCCGTTTCATAGAGTATACTTCACCGTTGCTCTTAAGAATTCTTTAACAAGATTTCATGTGTTTATATGGTGTCATGTTAAGACAACCAATGATAACTAGACGCCATTTCAGCAATTTTCGACAGTAATTAATCAAAAGAACTACATTATAATTTCACATGCAAATATTTAAAACTTCATCGACAAAATTGAATTATTAAGGGTCTGTTTGTAATCTTGCCAATTTTTCTATTTTTCTGTTCTTTTGTTCCCTGGAATAGAAAAGGAACAGAAATCCGTTTGGTAATGCCAATTGATTTTTCTATTCCCGGGAATAGAAAATTGTTCCTGGGAATAAATTTGGAGTAGAAATGAGAAGTAGAAAAAACTAGCTTCTTATTTCTGGGAACAATTTCTAGAAACTATTTCTGCGGGACTTCTCACCCTAATAACACGCGGCCACCCACCCACCGCCGCCCACCGCCTGCTGCCGCCACCGCCACCGCCAGCCGCCGGCCGCCACCGGTTGCCGGTCTTTGCCACTTGTCGCCAACTACCCCCACCCGCTTGCCACCGGCCGACTGCTAGTCACCGTCCTTTGCCCTGCAGCCGGTGATCGGCGAGCGGTGGGGGTTGGCCACCGACGACTGCGCGGGCGGTGGGGGTCAGCGATCGGCGACTGGCGACGGACGGCGGCGGGCAGTGGCGGCGACCGGCGAGCGAGGGCTGTGACCGGTGGCAGTGGGGTGCAAATGACGACCGGGACCGACGGCCGGTGGGCGGGGGTCGCCAGTCACCGGCGATGACGGTCGCCCGGCGGTGGGCAGCGGCCGGAGGCCGCTGAACGTTGGTTGGCGACCATCATCGCCGGTGACTGGCGGCCCCCGCCCACCGGCCATCGGTCCCCGGTCGCTAGCCGCCGCCCCCAGTCGCCGTCCGCACCCCACCGCCACCAGTTGCCACCGCTAACAGGAAAGAAAGAAATAAAAAAATTTTGTCGATACCAAACACATTTCTATTCTTTTTCTATTCCGAGAACAAGAAATTTTTGTAGTTACCAAACGCTCTATTTTATTCAGAAATTGTTCTAGGGAGTAGAAATAAAAAAGAACTATTTCTCAAAAGAAATTGTTCCCAGAAGTAGAAATGTTACCAAATGCACCATAAGAATTAAATTGATATTCATATAATAAATTTAAAATCTTTTTAGTAATTATTTTCAAGGACCAATTTGGTAATTATTTGCAAAATTTTGTCATGATTTTCTTTTTTTGGTAGAAACCAAATTCATGAATTGAAATATGCAGTGGGAGGTCTCCATTATTCCGTGAAAATAATGGAGGTTGTCCTACTTGCGTCTATCAATTGAGAATATGAAAGCCTTGTTGCTGTCTCCTTCACGTAATTTTCCAAGGACACCGGGAAACTTGTTTGTCCAATCTCCTTAGGAAATTGATAATCTTGCTTAATAGGATATTTCTTGATGGAAAATCCCACCAAGTTCTGTATTAATAATTATTTCTTTTGAAACCGTTGGCCACAACGAAAACAAGGAAAAACTGAAAATAAAGGAAATAATTGCAATTTAGATATTTAGAAGTATGAAATATTTGTTCTAACTCTGTGTTATAGATTAATTTCATTGCTAGTATCAATCTTCCAATTGAACTTAAAATCTTATAAACTATGCGATGAATATGATCGAAAGCTAAATTTGATTTTTTTTTTTATATATACATTTGTGATCTTACACCCCTCATATTGCCACAAAAACGAACTATACTAAATTTTTCTTTGTTATTTTCCTTATGCTCGAGTTTAGAATTGTAAGGTCTTCCTAAACATAACTCTAATAAATTGTTTAAATCTCTTATCATTATTCCAGGGCCATCTAAGTGTTACCTTGAGTTTGGTTAACCTTTCAAGCCGCCTGGCCAATCTCCCTACAGTGGAATGTAACTGTCATTTTAAAACGTGATGGCCGTCATCATGCTAGCAGCATTCTAAAACTTTTATAATAGATGATATGGTAATTTCGTTTTCGCATCTAACAAGCCAGACATAGACATTCAAAGAATAGATCTCACTTATTTAAACGCTCAATTTAAACTTGTCATATCACTTTTTAAAAAGTTTTAGTTTGAGTTCATTATGGATTTAGAATTTCTTAAGAAAAATTATCAAAAAAATCTTAAATCTATTGCATTTATACCAATTCAATCATAAACCTTTTAATTTGGCCAAATTTAGTCCATAACATTTTGACAATTTGCTAATATAATCCATCCGGACAATTGTAACCAAAAATCACTGACTAGAGGCTAATTGTCTTACATGGCATCGCTAGAATTGACGTAGACAATTTTCGTAATTTTTTTTAAAATTTGAATTTTATTATTTTTTCTTTATTGTGACTAGCCAAGGTTGGCAAGGACTCAGCGGCCCTCATTGACCACTAGGTGAGGTCTTGCAAGCCCTAGCTAGCCACCATGGCCCTCATCCGTGGCTAGTGTAGGCGATCCTCACCAGGCCCTCTCCTATCTTTGTCGGGTCAATTCCAAAAAAAAACCCCAAATTTTAGGTTCAGTCCCAAATATACCCCGAACTTTTTTTGTTTCAAGAAAAACCCCAAACTTTAGATTCAGTCCCAAATCTGCCCAGAACTTTTCTTTGTCTTAGAAAAAACCCCAAACTTTAGGTTTAGTCCCAAATATGCCCCAAACTTTTCTTTTGTCTCAGAAAAAACCCCAAACTCTTAGTCTATTCTCAAATCTATCCTAATTTTTTTTTGTCAAAAAGAAAATCATCAAATTTTACTCTAATCCTAAATTTGCCCTCATTAGCCTCTGTCCAAAAGCCGTATTAGTAATCCCTTATTTTTTATGTCCTAAAATGGTTTTATTTTGAAAATAATTTTCTATAACATCTTGTTTATGTGTATTGATTAGCTATGTGGAAATGCCATGTTAAGTTGGGACTAGACCATGGGGTATATTTGAGAATAGATCAAAAATTGGTGATTTTTTTAGTACAAACAGAGGGTAAAACCCTAAATTAGTATACCCATTAATTGCGGTGTGTTATTTAATTTAGAAATTTGACAGTAAAATTTAACGAAAAGTAATATATGGTAATTTGTTTTGGTGGCCAAAACAATAATTTTGGGTAAATTTGTTATATGTGTACCAATTTGAGATTTTTTTAGACAAAACAAAATTCAGGGTAGATTTGGGACGAAAATTAAAGTTTAGGGTTTTTTTTTAGACAAAAGAAAAGTTCGGGGCAGATTTGGGACTGAACCTAAAGTTTGGGGTTTTTCTTGAGACAAAAAAAAAGTTCGGGGTATATTTGGGACTAGACCTAAATTTGGGGTTTTTTTTTTGAATTGACCCTATCTTTGCCTATGGCTAGTCTCCAACCATTAGCGAAAAAAAAGAGAGGAAATAAGCTAAAAAAAGAATAAAAAAGAAAATTTTTAAAAATTTATCCACATTAACATCGACTACATCACGTAATACAACCAATGCTGGTTGGGCCACTACATCAGTATATTTCGATTTGCCCAGAAGCACTATATTGATAAATCATCAAAAAAATTTAGAACTAAATTAACACGAGCACAATAAAATTATGATACTTTTGATAATTTTCCCAAATTTCTCATTGCTAGGTGTGCTTATTTCTTCCTAGATATAAAATGGAGCAAAGTTTGCTAAGCATCCTCAACATCACCATCTTGTATTCATTTTCATACACTGTGAGGGAAAATTACCACAAAAATCATAAATTTATTGTAATTGTATCAATTCAGTCTTAAAATATTTTTTTTGTTAATTTAATCATAAACTTTTTGTATATGTATTAATTTAGTCCATCCAACTAAAATTTTAGTTGGGCGGCACCAACGTGGATGCCAATTGGCACCAATCGTTTGATTGACGCTAACATGGCAATTTCTTTAATAATATTTTACTCTATTCTTTTCTTTTCCATTTCTTTTTTCTTTCTGTTCATCTTCATTCCCGTCCACCCTTCTACTTCTTGCCCCATGGTGGCCGGCAGCAAGGGCCACCAAGCCCTCAAACTTTCGCAATGATGCGTGAACCCTATGCTGCAAGAGTGAGGTGATGTTTTATTGTTGCCATGTTAGATCGGGTCAACGAGGACAACAATTGAACCTAGGAAGGAAGGCATTTATCTTGACATGATGCATACTTTTATTAATATGAGCAACTATTCTATAAGTGAGGTGGGTCTACTAATATGCATATATATCACTAAATATGATGGGACTGTTAGATCTGTCCATTTAAATACATTTTAGTATGCGTACAATGTTCAATGAATATTTACAGACCCCAAGGGCAAGAAGGACATTGAGCTTGATACTGCAACTTGAGGATAGAATTGCTGGAAATGATTTGACCATGATGTTGACAGGGTGGTGGCGACATCCTTGACTTTTTTTACAAGGCAAAACTTAGAACTTCAAGAGAGATATTTACTCTATTTAATCTATAATAATTTATTAATTTAATCTTAAAGTTTTTATATCTATATTAATTCAGCATATTCGCCTAAAAACGTGGATATCGATCAGGATTAACAGTCTAGCCGATGCTGGCATAATAATTTTTAATAATAATTTTTTGATTTTAAAATAATTTTTTTGTGTTTTTTTCTCTTCTTTTCTTTTCTTCCTGCTGTTCATCTTCTTCCCCCACCACCGTTCTTCTTTCCCCACGGGTTGGCAAGCCACTAGGCGAAGGCCAAGAAGCCCTTGCCCATATCTGGGCAAGGCTTGGGGACCGCGAGCTAAGGCTACCTCACCCAGATCTGGGCGACGCTAGCCTCACCATGGCCTGGCCGGTCGTAGGCGAAGCTAACGTCGCCCAGGTCTGTTAGGTCATCACACCCTCCTCATTCACGAACCTCTTCCCGAACGCCAGCCTCGTGATGTTGTTGAAGGCAACTGCGCCCGGCTACTTCTTCACCAGCAGGCTCTTCCCTAAGTCATCTGCACACTCGCATTGCAAATCGTTCTGACCTTAACAAAACCGTACAGAGAAAGAAAGGCTAAGGACCGTCGGAATCCGAACGACACGGCCTACTCGACTCGGAATCATTCATCACTATCAAGCATAGTTACCTCACTCATAGCAGGTGATGCAAGCTTCGCCCTCGACCGGCGAGGCCATGGCACCTAGATTTGGGCGAGGCTGCCTAGCTCGCAGCCCCCAAGGCCCTACATGGTAACGCTCCCGGGAACACTTGTTTCTGTTCTTTTGTTTCCGGGAACAAAAACACGTTTGGTAAATTTTTTGTTCCCGGGAACAGATTTAGAGTAGAAATTAGAAACAAAAGTTGTTTCTTGTTACCGGGAACAATTTCAAGAAACACTTTTTTTTTCTTTTCTTTTTTTTCCTTTTTTCTTTCTCTTTTCTTCTCTTCATCTTCCTCTTCCTCTTCCTTCTCCTACCCCTCAGTCGCCCCATCGCCGCCGGGTGAGGTCCGGCAAGCTCGTCGGAGCCTCGCCTGGCCACCGATGAGGCTCGGCCTCACAGATCTGGGCGAGGCCGAGCCTTGCCCAGGCAGCACCTGGTCGGGCGAGCCTCACCTGGCCACTGGCGAGGCCTCGCCCGGCCACCGACGAGGCTCGGCCTCCCAGATCTGGGCAAGGCCGAGCCTCGCCAATGGCCGAGTGAGGCTCTGACGAGTTCGCCAGAGCCTCACTGGCAGCGGCCAACAAGGAGAAAAAAAAAGAAAAAGGAAAAAGAAAAAAGAAAATTAAAAGAATTGAAAGATCGGAAATTTTTACCAAACGCATTTCTGTTCCCGAAACAAAAAAAAATTTTCAGTTACCAAACGCCTTCAAATGCTTAGAAACTGTTCCCGAAAACAGAAACAAAAATAAAAATATTTCTAAACAGAAACTGTTCCCGGGAACAGAAACATTGCCATGCGGAGCCCAAGTCTCGCCCAGATCTGGGCAAGGCCGGGCGAGGGCTTCTTGGCCTTTGCCTAGTGGCTTGCCGGCCGGGAAGAAGAAGAACGGTGGTGGGGAAAAAGATGAACAGCAAGAAGAAAAGAAAAAAGAAATGGAAAAAAGTAAAAGAAGAGAAAAAAAATTAAACAATTATTTAAAAATCGAAAAAATAAAATATATTATTAAAAAGTTATGACCTTAGCATTGGCTAGACAATCCATCTAATCGGTGTTCACGTCAGCGTTTAATTGGATAGATTTATTGGCACAAGTACAAAAAATTTAAGATTGAATTAATAAAAAAACTTAAAATTAAATTAATATATTTATAATTTTTTTATAATTTTTTTGATATTTTTTTTAGATCATCCCTTTCGCTAGGACAAGGATTAAGGGCGCATTACCCTTTATCCATAAAACCTTCGTATATTATTTTCTTTTTTAAATTCTGTCTTGCATTTGTTGTTATATGCAATTGGGTCCTTCCAATTTGTTCTATTGACACAATTTGCCTATCTGCCGAGTCCATTCTTGGTATTCGTCGATGTGTATATAATGGGCTTTGTGAGAACGGCATCCGTTCTATAAACAAGGACAGAAGCACAACAAAAGTACGTGAGGGAGAGTTTTTTTCGAAATGAAGGGAGTGTATTGGCTTCTAATGGTGGCTGCAGCCTGGTGGCTGCGTCAAGGCGGCGCTCCCCCGGTGCCTGGAGAGTGCGAACACCGGTGTGGGCGCGTGGCCGTTCCTTTTCCGTTCGGGCTCGAAACCAGTTGTGCGAGGTCTGCAGATTTTTTGCTCAATTGCACCAACATCGAAGGGGGCGGTATTAAACTACGGTGGGGAAATCTTACGATTCGCAGAATCTCGGTCAGGGACTCGACCATGGTCGCCAGCCTCCCCGAAGCATACAAGTGCTACGATCAGAATGGCATGCTAGTAAACCAAAGCAGTTCTCCGGCCGTCGATCTATCTCCAATCCTCGGTACAGATTCTCAGAAACCCAGAACAAGCTCACCGTTGTCGGCTGCAACACCTTCGCGGTCGTGGCCGACGGAGAAGGGAAGTTCCGGAGCAGTTGCACGTCCCACTGCAGCGGCAACGTCGACTTCGCCAACAAGACCACTTGCTCCGGTCAAGGTTGCTGTCAAGCATCCATCCCAGAGGGACTTCAGACGCTCAACGTTCAAATCTCCTTCATCGACCCAAACGTGTCGGCCTGGCAACGAGGCCACTGTGCACGGGCCTTCGTGGTGGCCGACAGGTCATTCAATATCTCAGACTTGACTCTCCCGGGGTTCCAGGACGTGGGCAACAACCAGGACCTTGTTCTGGACTGGATGGTCGAATCGGGCGTGACTTGCAAAAACGCCAGGTCGAACCGGAGCTATGCCTGTGGTAAAAACGCGGATTGTAAAAACTATGGGAATGGATCGGGCTATCGTTGCGTTTGCAGGCCTGGGTACGATGGGAATCCCTACAGTCCCTTCGAAGGGTGTATAGGTAAGTCGACATCCATGACTCCTCATGCATTATCGTGCTCTAATTAATTAAAAAAAGCCTATGTCATTGTGCTAAATTTACTGTTTGAGAATGATAGTTTATTTTGAATTATAAAATTATAAATAATTAATAATTAAAAAACATTATAAGATTGATTTTTTAAAAAATTTATGACTCATAACCTAATGCTATTTCCACGATAACTTAAGGATTATTGTGCTAATAAAATTCATTAATTAATAAACTAGGCAATAGTTAGATAGTGAAATACTGTATTTACCTACCGATTCCATCAAGTTTTACCCTAGTGACTTAGCCGCCGTTTGATTTGCGCTACCCTTTTTCTCTCTCCTCAGTCTCTTCCTCCACTCTTCAGCTAGCACCTCACATCGTGCCACTGCCATCGTCATGCACCCTCCACCTTAGGCTAGCGTGCCATCAGCCTTCACACGTTGTCAGACAACCACAGCCCTCTCCATCTCTCTCCGTACTGATACACGCTCCCTCTCCTCCACCGGCAGCAGCGTCTCCACTTTGGAGATGACTTTAAGATTGCTTGGCTAATTATTTTATTTCTGTTTCAAAAAAAATTTTATTTTAAATTTATTTTTAAAATTGAAATTTATTTGATAAAATAATTTTATTTTTATT
Organism: Corymbia citriodora subsp. variegata; assembly: GCA_014858505.1. Lineage (NCBI taxonomy): Eukaryota > Viridiplantae > Streptophyta > Magnoliopsida > Myrtales > Myrtaceae > Corymbia > Corymbia citriodora. The sequence continues at coordinate 567,983 of CM026415.1, forward strand.
TCTGAAACAGATTTTTATTTTAAAAATAGATTTAAAATAAAAATTTAAAATAATTTTTTATTTTTGAAATAAAATTTAAAAATTATTTTTTTCTTTTTTATTTCTTATCTGAAGGAGTTTCTTACCATCTACTGACCACTACTGCCGCTGCCGCCCCCTCCCTTGTCGCTGCCGCTCGGAAAAATGAAATTTTTTTATTATTAAATGAATTTTTATTTTTAAAATAATAATTTTATGTTGTTATTAAATATATTTTTTTACTCAAAAAATAATTTAAAAATAAAAATAAAAACACTTAACTCTTTTTTAAAAATTAAATTTTAATCAAAAATATTATCATTCACTCTCTAAGTATAACCCTCGCTGCAAGCAATAAGGATGACATTTTTCTCTCTCTCTCTTTCGTGAGCCTGGCTTGTACATCATCTCGGCAATGACATGTCCCCAGTACCATCTCCTCAGCAACGAAGGGAGATGAGATTTGCTTGCTACTCTCTCTTTTCTCTCTCTCTCTCTTTCATAGACTAGCTGGCTAGTCTTTCTCTCTCTTCCTTCATGAGCCTGGCTTGTACCTCATCGCGGCAGTGACAAGGCCCCAGTACATGTCCTCGGCAATGAAGGGAGATGAGATTTGCTTACTAGTCACTTCCACGAACGGACGAGACCAAATGAGGATACGACAAGGCTCGATGGTGGTGGGGATGTGATGATGACATGGTCACGATAACTGTAACGTTAGTGACGGTGGAAAAAGAGAGAAAAGTGTGTTTTCTCATTGGTATAATTCTAATAGGAGGTCTATATAAAATTTGATGAATTTTGCCTGATCCATGTCTATGTCTAATTGTTGATCATGTGACTCACATGATCAACAATTTTTATAAATCTGATTGAGTAATTCTAGATATAGAGAAAATATCTCTCTTGAAGTTCCAAGTTTTGGCTTAGCAGAATAAGTCAAGGCAGTCTCCACCACCCTCTCAACATCATTTCTAGCAAACTCTATCCTCAAGTTGCAGTGTCAAGGCCAACGTCCCCCTTTCCCCATGGTGCCACTATATATTCATTGAGCATGGTACGCGTACTAAAATGCATCTAAATGGACAGATTTAACGGCCCCATCGTATTTAGTGATGCAAATGGACTAACGTATGATTGGAGTGTCAAAACTTGACACAAGTAAATATTTTGGTACCAAAACCTCTAAAATGTACATTTAAATGTCACTTTTAAAAAAAAAATGTGACATTTCAATGCTAAATCCAACGACTAATCCCAAAAATCCTACATGACATTTTTAAATAATATAAATCGCTGATGTGGCTCGTTAGAAAGTTGAGTCAGCTTAGATCCGCCAAAATGATGTCATTTCGACCCGAATTTGATTTTTAATATAAAAATTGATTAAATTAAATTAAAAACTTACAAAAACAAAACAAAAAGGAGAACAACACACGTAGGGGGCTCCGTCACTTGTAGTCACCGCCCCATCACCAGTGGGGCGGCAACAATAACTAGTGAGGGTTGTTAGCGCTTGGGCGAGGGCCAGCGATCCTTGTCGACCAGAGGCAGGGGACGGCAGGCCCTTGCCCAACATCGGTCTTGTCGGCCCCCGCCTCCGTTTGGTGAGTGTTGTCGGCCCTCACCCAAGCACCAGTGACCCTCCCTGGTGATTGTTATTGTCCCATCACCAACGATGGGTCAGTGGCCCCCCGCCTACATTATTCTCCTTTTTTTTGAGTTTATAATTTAATCTAATTAATTAATTTTTATATTAAAAATCAAATTCAACGTAAAACGATGTCGTTTTGGGCTTACCTAGTCACGTCAGCTTGCAAAATGACATAGTTTTGCACTTCCTTCATTGGAAAAACGTCAGGTCAGTGATTTAGCTAGATTTTTTCGCCATTGGCACTTATACGTCTCATTTTTCTCTGATTTTAGTAATTAAGTATACTTTTTGAAAGTTTTGGTACTAAAGTATCCACTTATGCCAAGTTTTAGCAATCTAGCCATACTTTAGCCAATGCATATGCATATTAGTTTGTCCACCTCGCTCATAGATTAGTGGCTCGTCTGAATAAAAGTATGTATGCATGTCAAGATAAATGCCCTCCTTCCTAGGCTCAGTTGTTGTCCCCAATGACCATATCCAACATAGCAACAAAAATTTCTCGCCTCACTCTTGCAACATAGGGTTCACGCATAATTGCGAAAATTCGAGGCAGCGTCAATCTCTATTGATGGCAAGGAACAACACCATTGTTGAGCTCGAATTCGACGTCGAGAGAACCTGAAAGTAGAGAAAGAAGAGATATCTTAAGAGAGTGGATGAATGTCACAATATTATAACTGAAATCTGAATGGGAGAGCGTTACCCGATTAAAAGCCCATGTAACTACAAATTATTTTTGCTATTTACCGAGACAACGGTCTAATTTCTCTGCTGTATGATGCAGACATCAATGAGTGCAAGGACCCAGAAACATACCCATGTGATGGAAAGTGCGAGAATAAGCCCGGGAGCTACACATGCAAGTGCAGACTTAGAAAAAAGGGCAATTCTAGAGAAAGTTGCGAAGTTTCTCCTTTGAGCATAGCTTTTCCTGGTAATTCCATACATACCCCCTCATCATTCACTAGATGATTCATATTCTATTGATTTATTTTTGAAACTCAACTCACCTTCAACGATCACACCCATGGATTGGATTGGGGCTACGATTTTCTTTTTGCCAGATCCTTTTACAGTAATTATTATTCAGATTTGCAATCTTGGTTGATTTAGATTTGGGTAAAAATTGTTCCCTTTAGGTATCCTATGGTGAATGGTTCACGAAATTTCAATTAATTAATCGTTAGAAGAGGGAAACAGAAAAAGACAAAACAAAGGAAGAAAAGGAGTACAAACGGACAGTTTTCAAGAGTGAACAAAAGTGAAGCTATTAGACACATGATAGATCCTAGTACATTGGTTACGTAATTTGAGATTACGCTTAGCACGGTGTGAAAATCCATGTTTTAATTGAGATTTGGTGGTGGATTGCTAAGTTATAAATATATATTATCTAATTTTACATATTTACGGTTAATAAAATTATCTATATTCACACATTAAAAATATATATTTAAATATGAAAATTTTGGATAATAATAACTGAAAGAAAGAATGGATCTACACATAAAAGTAAAAGCTTGCAGGAGTGGGGTTCTTAAAATTAACGATGACTAGGGGCGCAAGGATTTGTGGCCCGTGGGCACCACCTCGAATGGGGCAAAATTTCCCTAGCAAAAAATGGCCCGTAAGGCATTAGGCGAGACAATAGCACACTGCCAATTGGCGATCCATCCCGGGTACCATTTGGAAAAATATATATATACTTATTTATCATTCATTTTATTTGCATATTTGTTACAAAAACTGAAATAATAATAATAATGAAACCCCAAGACCAATCTCTTCTCCCCAGATGTGTTGCTTTCATAGAAGATGCAAGGTCGGAAAGTGGTAAGCAATAGGGTATAATTGTTTTCCAGGCACTACAGCTTCACATTTAATTACGTTGACATTTGGAAATATATATATATATATACATATTTATCATTCATTTTATTTGCATATTTGTTACAAAAAATGAAATAATAATAATAATGAAACCCCAAGGCCAATCTCTTCTCCCCAGATGTGTTGCTTTCATAGAAGATGCAAGGTCGGAAAGTGGTAAGCAATAGGGGACAATTGTTTTCCAGGCACTACAGCTTCACATTTAATTACGTTGACTGATGCGTAAAGGTTGGAACTTATTTGACTCTGCTACAAAAGCAACCCACGATGCCACTCTGTTTTTTATTAGGATCCACCCATGAGGCCTTTCTTTCTAATAAAAATGATAAAAATAAGAACAGAAAAATGTCAAATGGCCATTTAATAAGTGGATTAATTCTTTATGAGGAAAAAATTGATTCTATGGCAATGAACACGCCCTTCAGTGTCCATCCCTAGTTAGAACTAGTCTTAGAACAATAATCAATTTGCAAATAATAAATGTTTTTTCATCTCTAATAATACGATATCTTGCTTTTGATTGATGGGTTATAAATTATACACATTAGCCATGTAGGAATTTGGGTGATTTATATGTTCGTAACCCCATCAGTTAGAGTTTCCTCCAATAAGATGGACAAAAAAACATTTAACCGTGTAATGGCATGTCTCGAGTTTTTAAACAATGACTTTTATAAGATTTCTTACACTAGAAATAATGTGGAATGCATTTGTTATAAAAATCATTTTTGTCATTGTTTAATTGGGTGATTATATTTTGAAATAGTGACTAACCATCCAAATCTTATGGTGAAAGATGGGGATAATGTAAAAAGAGATTAAATGGGATGTGTTCGAAGTTGATTTTTTTTAATAAAGTGTGTGGATCGTATAAGGATTACATGCTTGAATCATTAATTTGGTAACATATATTCTTTGGCAGTGTTGGCTATCTCCTTCTTCGGCGTGACTATGACTGGTTCAGTCTCGTTCACAATGAGGGTGAGACTCAAAATGATCAACTTCAGACAAAATGGAGGAGAATTCTTCCTAGAGCGTAAAGTTCAAATCTTCCCAGAGTTGGAGCTGGCAAAAGCAACCAATAACTATGATTACCACAACAAACTCGGCAATGGCGGTTTTGGTTCTGTCCATAAGGGGACACTAGAGAAGCACAGGGACACCGTGGTCGTCCAGGACACCGTGGTCGTGGTCAAAAAGCCTAAAGATGTGGACAAGTCCTTAATAAACAAGGATTTCCAACGTGAGCTTGAAATTCTGATGAAATCAAGGTGCAAAAATGTGGTGAAGCTCAAAGGCATATGCTTGGAGACTAAAATACCATCACTGGTTTATGAATACATTCCGAATGGCACCCTCTTCCAACTCCTCCATCAGAATGAGCTTACCATCTCGTGGGAAAAACGCTTCAAAATAGCCACTGAAGCTGCTCTTGCTCTAGATTATATGCACTCCAATACTCCAATCTTTCATGGCAACATCAAATCAGCGAACATACTTTTGGATCAAAACAACTCAGTGAAAATATCTGATTTTGGAACTTCGGTACTCATGTCACCAAAGCATAGACATATCATAGCCACTCAAAAAGAAGACTCGTTGGGCTACATCGACCCGGAATATTTAATCACTCGGGAGCTAAAGACTGAAAGCGATGTATATAGCTTTGGAGCTGTCCTAGTGGAGTTGCTCACGAGAAAGAAACTTTATGTTACCGAGTCTGGGAAGCCAATCAATACTATCCATTGTTTCATCTCTTCCGTGAAGGGCGACACGCTCTCTGATGTCATTGACTTTGAGGGCGCTAGTGAAGATGAAGTGGGGAAAGTACAAAGCATAGCTGAGATTGTAGTGCGGTGCTTGGACCCAAGTAGTGCGAACAGGCCGGCAATGAGTGAAGTGGCTAAGCAACTCGTCAGTATCAACCCTAGCTCGAAAGTTGAAGAAGAGAATGAAGACCTCGAAGACCTTGAAGAAGAATGGGATCTAGAAAAAGTCTCTTGCCTCGAGGAGGCGACGTCAAGTTGTCTTTCCTGTTTGGGATTGGATTAAGCTCCTTCCTACATCTGATCCTTTATTAGTACCATGGCGGCATGTCCTTCAGTTTGTCCACAAGGACTTCTAGGGTTGATTGTGTGCTTTAAATATATGCTATGTTTGCCATTTGCTTTTGGACTTAATGTATGTGGAAGCATCTTTGCAAGTTCAAGTGTGAGAATATAATATATGTAAACTCGTACATTGAAGTGGACTCTGTTTGGGAGCCTTTAGGTGAACAGAATCGAACAAAAAGATGGGTCATATGATGGCCCAGGTCCCTGATCTTCACCAAACGGGCCCAAGTAGGCCCTAATCATATAAATTAGACCACATTGGAGCTATTAATAGGCCTAGTTTTGCGTCCTTATTGGGCTCTTATTTAGACCGGTGTGAAAATTCATGGTCTTACAGGGGTGCTGCTTGGGTCTTAGTGCAGCACAAAGGTCTTTATGGCGCTCCATGGGCCACTATTGTACCAGCTTATGGCCCCAACTGTGTGAATTGGAAGCGAGCGCCTGCTTAGGATTTATATAGTGCTGGCCTGGCTCCGGTACCACATACTTGTCCTATGAACGATGACTAAGGGTATATTTGATAACGTGTCAAACATTGCATAATTTTGTTCTTTTATTGTTCGGAACAAAAAAAAAAATAGAAATCTATTTGGTAACTTCTTCATTCCTAAGAAAAAATTTGGAATAGAATCAAAAGATAAAAAAAAACTTCTTTGTTCCTAAGAACAACTCCAAAATCAAGCCAAAATCATTTTCTTTTTTTATCTTTTCTTTTCTTCTTCCTCTTGCCAGTAAAAGAAAAGAAGGAAAAAGACAAAAAATAAAAATGTAATAAAATTATTCCAAAAAAATTTAAGGATCGTATTAAATGCATTTATATTCCGAGAATAAAAAATTTGGACAATTACCAAATACTTTCAAATGTTCAAAAACTTGTTGAGGAAACATAACCATAAAAGATTATTTCCAAGCAAAAATTATTCCTAAGAATAGAATGATTATCAAATGCACCATAAATCGTGATAGGTAGAACTCCTCTAAGACTTATGTGGAACTAAAACAAAAACAAAAGATTCACGACAAAAAAAGAAGATATCAAGGGAAGAATTAGAGGCCTTTATCCTATAACCCCGGACATAAATCTTACTATAATATGATTTTAGCAGTAGCTCAGACTTTAAAAAATGTTGGCAATATTGATCAGCTAAAACTGCATGGAGGTGGCTCGTTGTTCAAATGGAGTCCTGCAACTTGTACCATAACTTCCGTATAGGACTAATATTGGTAGAGTTACAATAAATTTAGAATTTTTTAAATAACTTTATCATACCAAAATGACGATAGGAAATGTCGTATAAATTCAATGCTCAAATATAGTTGGGATAAATGCTCATCCTATTTGGTGAGTTTGATGGAAGAAGTTGGGAAAAGATAAAAAAGAAAAGAAAAGAAAGAAACATTTCGTGCTCATCAAAGACCACCTTTTCCTCGTAGCCCAAAACAACAATGAAGTGAATTGAACATTCCCCTCAAAATCACTCCCATAGAGCTAAAATCGAAAACAAAGCAGAGAACTTCGCATCGTCAATTGGAGAAAAGCTTAAGATGTTCCAATGGATTCGGTGCATGACTAGGCATATCACCCAGGACAATCCAGTATCTCCAGAACTTATCAAGAAAATGATTCGCTGTAAAGTTTGTTATATGTGAATCCACTCAAACGTCTAGGTGCGACACAATCTTTCAAAACTCAGATGCAAGGTCGATTAGAATCCACAATACACAAACATCATGATCGAACTTTTGCGCCATATTGGTATGTGACCAATCTATAATCTTCAAACACTGTCAAACATTTCACGGTTAAATGGACCCCAAAATTCGTTTCCTCAGGATGCTAGAACAGAGGCATGTTTCCAACTA
>CM026415.1:575684-621850 GCA_014858505.1 Corymbia citriodora subsp. variegata
TTCACATCATCAGTTGGAGAAAAGCTTAAGATGTTCCAATGGATTCGGTGCATGACTAGGCATATCACCCGGGACAATCCAGCATCTCCAGAACTTATCAAGAAAACAATTCGCTGTAAAATTTGTTATATGTGAATCCACCCAAACGTCTAGGTGCGACACAATCTTTCAAAACTCAGACGCAAGGTCGATTAGAATCCACAATACACAAACATCATGATCGAACTTTTGTGCCATATTGGTATGTGACCAATCTATAATCTTCAAACACTGTCAAACATTTCACGGTTAAATGGACCCCAAAATTCGTTTCCCCAGGATGCTAGAACAGAGGCATGTTTCCAACTAAAACGAAGTACGATTATTGAAAGTCCAGTGTAGCAATTCTATCTCCACGATTCAACAACTATCTTCCCTTCTCCTTGAAACCTCTGTGCCGCTACCCTCTTAATTATACATTCACTAAACCTGGTACACGTACTAAACTGCATCTAAATAGAAAGATCCGACGAGCCCTCGTATTTAGTGATAGGTATACATATCAGCACACACACCTCGCTCGTGCTTGTAAAGATCAATCTTCTCCTTCCTAATTAAATAATATTGAAACAGCAACCCCTCGCCTCGCTCTTGCAACATGGGGTTCATGCATCACTGCAAAAGCTCGATTTCTGCAAGTTCTGTATGCAGGATCCTTTCCGAGCTCTTGTGCCCTCAACGGGGTCTCGTACATAGATTTTGAGGCAGCGACGATCTCCATCGATGGCAAAGATCGACGCTATTGTTGAGCTCGGATTCCACAGAGAGAGAGACGGTGGGTAGGGAGAAGAGATCTTAAAAGAGAGTGGATATCTGTCACAATACTATGACCAAAACCTGAATGGGATAGTATTGCCCGTCTGATATGTTGGAAATTTCCGATAATGGGCTTACATTAATTAATTAATTTTTTATTTTATATAATCGGGTTAATGGATATTTCAATATATTTTAAACCCTCAAGTGATCTTATTGAATTGGGTTTTTGTATCTATTAATAACAGGCCTAGTTGGGTAGCAAAGTATAAGCAATTATGTTTAACTGAAGCCCGTAATGGGAGGAGCTCAGTTGACACACTATTGATTAGGGTTTGCAGGTCCCCTCTCTAGCCTTTAAAAGGGTAGGTTATACCTATCAGTCACTTAATCCCATTAAAGCTGCTAAACCGAAATAGATTATAGAAAGGAAGATCTGGCATACCGATAGATCACTGATTATATCAGCTTGATCTGTTTTCAATCAAGTGAGACCATGGCTCAAACATGTATGTTCTAATTCCGCTATACATATATGGATCATTGGTGTTTTGCAATCATGTATGAATCGAATTCATTCTTAATCTATTGATTGTTCATATTAAGAAGTTTTACATGTGGTATTAGAGTAGGTCATATATGATTGTAAAACCCAATTTTTTTTAACAAATCTGGTATATTGTTTACTGTGTCTGTTTCTTTTGGTTTTGAACTTCTATCAGTTTGCAATTTACAAGTTTTTATGCGATTTTGGTTAATCAAAGTATTTTTTTTTGGTCAAATTAAATCAAAGTACGTATTAAATAGGTAAAAAATAATGCATTAGAATGCAAGAGATAAGCTATGATGATGATATGTTTGATTTCTTGAATAATCATTGTTTTGCAATTTCGGATCCATGATGGACCTCCCTATGCATATGTGTGGAAACGATCCAGTAAACAAGCTTTTTGGTGTTTGATGTCTTCATAACATTTGAAGTCGACTTAAAGAGCTTTCCAACGAGCCATAGAACGCCCTGATTTAGTATCAGTTGCTATCTGAAATCATCGTCCAAAGTCAGTTCAATAATCTGTAATATTTACCTTCTGTTCAGTTCTGATAAGCGCATTGTCCGCTTGCTGCTTTTGTCGATTTTTTTCCAATTTCTATGTTGAGATCTAGAGGTTGTCTCCTTCATGAAAAATGTTCATATAGGTCTTAACTTCAACATATAATTTTTTTTTTGGATTTTTTTGAGCATGATTAGGGGATAAAAACCTTATGCATTAATCAATCGATTTTGAAACTTTAGAACTTTTGTTCAACATGTTCCCACCATATGTAATTTGTATAATTTCATTGAGTATATATTGAGAAATTCGAAATTCTTGAATTCATAATTTTGAAAGGGTTCTAAAAATTTTGAATTTTTTTTTCAATTGAATGATGTATGTTAGCAATTATTATATGGGTATCGTTATATTGCGATTCTTGAGTTTCGATATGTTCCCTTTCAATTGTTGCTCATAAACCCATGTTGTTTCTTGAGCAAATTGTTTTTAGTCTGATTTTGTTTGGTTTTGGACTTTACCCATTGGTTTTCTTTGCTTTTGCGGGCGCTTGTGTTGCCGCCTATCTACGATTTTTAGCCATCTATTCGAATTGAGGCTTGGCTCTATGGTTGATGATAGATCCCTTTGCTTCCCATGCGTGATCGAGTGCACCGATTGATTGGGTCTGGTTCTTATATTTCTCAATCTATACGGGTAGTTTGATTCTTGGTTCCATCTTATGGTGGTTTGCTTTGGCTAGAGTTTTTGGATAGTTTCCATTTTTTTTTACCTTTTTCTTTAGCAAGACATGGTCTACAACAATTTTTTTTTTCTTCGTTTGATTATATGGAATGATTACCGGAAAGTAGTATGAATTTTATTAGATTGAATAATAGCTTTATCTGATTATATACGTGCCAAAGAAAATGCGGCAATCTAGCTTGTTCTTCCTTTCTTTCCCATGATCTCCTCACTTGTAATTAATTGCAATATCATGGTTGGGACGTTGAGTCCATTATTGTTTTGAATATTAGTTGTCAAATTTGACGACACAAATGCAGAGCCTTTAGATTGGGTGAAACTAGAGATACTTCTTTTCAATTGTATTTTGCTGATTTTTGAGGTTTAGGTTTAGAGGTTCTAGTATTATGTATTATTGTTTGAGTTTTTGAAGATGAGTAGCAGTAGATTGAAGCTACAAGACAAGAACAATAATTTTTTGAAGCTTGAATATGGACAATTTAGTTTGGTTTTTCTTCAATTAATTCATCTTGGATTTTGATTGGATGCAAGATTGTCTTAATTATACATGAATTCACTTTCTTAATTTTGTTGAACTTACTATCAATAAAAAGGAAAGTCCAAGTTAGACTTATTAACCAAATTATGTGGTTTACTACTCCAAGTTGAAGTAGCAAATTCTAGTAAAGATGAGATTATTAATTCGACTTTGAAAACAATACTAATCCGAAATAGGACCTTCATAGGGACTATGGAGCAATGTAGCACTTGATTTTTATGAAGAATTTTGTATTGTAATTGGGACTTGTTCATTTAGTCTCACAGTTGATGTTTTGTGATGAGCTTATAGCAGGATTGTTGACCCACTTTGTGGTTTTGTTGTGATTAAAATATAAACTATTTAATAAAAAGGATAATCTTCATGAAGAATGGTAACATTGTCGCTATTTGAACAAATATTGACTTCATTAATTTCTTGGGTTGCATTAGTGGGAGGGCTTACTTTTCACATGGCTTTTGTCTATGCCTAATATAAAGCCATGTATGAGAAGTGGTCATTTGCCCACTACTTCTTGAAACATTAGTATAACATAATACCGTAGAGAAAACAGTATTATGTAATGCTAATAAGTGTTATATTGTATCAATAAATTTATTGATGTGCATTGACGAGTTCCCTTTATCTTCCATTATTATCGCCATCTCTCTATTACGCTATCAAATTAGTTTGGTTTTGAGTCTCTCTATTGATTGGTATTAGTCAGATTCAGCTAATTTAAATAAGCACCTAAGATAATGGATTTTGAGCTGTCCTCACTTCTCCTTTGGACACTATAAATTTCAATTGTCATGCTCATGTGCCTAAAGCTAGTGTAGGATTGCCTCCATCATGTGCGAAATGTGAGGTCTTAAATGAATTATAATATTCTCCAATAGTTTGCCTTGATATCAGCAAAGCTTATTGATGTAGTACAGCCAAACTATTAGCCCCATTTGCACAGAATGACATGTAGGGCAAGTGTAGGGTCCTTCGAGGCCCGTTTCAATTTTTTTTTTTAATATGCCTAATTTTTAATTTATGATTTTTTTTGGTATGGTAAATTTTAATTTTGGCATATTTAAATATTTATTTGGAATTATTTATTGTGCCTATTTTTCCAATTTTTAATTTATGGAAATTTATTATAGTGTATGAGAGATAGGATGCCACTATTCACTTTCCCTAATTTAGTATAAATTATCTATGCTTTCTTGCTTTAGTTTAATTAGATAATCTTACATGCTTAATTGTAGAAATATGCACATAAAATTGTGGCAAAAATTGTTGATTGATAATTGTAATATGATATTGGGAAGCACATGTTATTAAGTGATTTTTATTGTTTGATGAATTTTGGGCATTGATTAAATGGAACATTATAAAATTTTTGGGATTCCTATTAATAAAAATTAATATATACAATTACCCGCCCAAAAGGTGTTATTGTGTATATTAATTTGAAAATTGCATGAAGATAAATTCCCAATAAAATATGGGAATGTATAATTGAATTCCTATTAATAAAAATTAGTATATACAATTACCCATTCAAAGCGGGTTATTGTGTGTATTAATTTGAAAATTACATGAAGATAAATTCCCAATAATAGATAGGGATGTATAATTGAAAAATATTTATCCGTCCAAAGGGGATAAATTTTTTGAAAATTATATGTAATTCCCCTCTATATTGATATATTAGAGATAAATGATAGGGATGTGTGACTCAAAATGTTTATTTGCCTAAAGAGGATAAATTTTTTAGAGTTATGTATAATATCCCTCTATGTTGAGATAATGGAGATATATAATTTAAAGGATTTGTTTGCCCGAAGGGAATTGATCCTTGAAGATTATAAATAATTCTCCTTATCGTCTCTATATATTGATATTATGGAGATGTACAATTTAAATGATTTGTCTGCCCAAAAGAGATGGATCATTGACAATTATATGTAATTCTCCCTGTTATTATTTTACAAACTTCATGCTGTGGAAAATAATTGTGCATTATACGCTATGCCCAAAGGGGAGTTTATAATGTATCAATTATTTTGTGGAACTACTTATTGCCCATAATTGATCATATTGCATTATTTGTGTTAAACAATTACTTTTGTTGTGATCAACAACAATACCACGGTTGAGATGTTAACTGGATCAAATATTATACTGTTAAGGACTTAGTCAAAAAAAGAGACATTATGATTGAGAATATTAGAACTGAGTCTATATTAGCCGATCTTCTAACAAAAGGTTTACGACCCATTGTATTTAAAAAGGAATATGGATGTTTTAGAGTCTTTTGATATCTTTTGTTAGTGAGAGCTATATAGTTTTTATTTCTGGATATTATAGTTATATACAAACTGATGATGCTTTTATAATGTCTATTACAGCATTTACTTTTGATGATCATTATTATTGATTTTATTGTTATCATTTCTCCTGTCGATTGAGAAATAGAAATATAAAACAGTATCTTTAAACAAATTTTAGTTTAAAAACGACTGGATGTCACTAATTATGATATCTCATGTTGGATTGTGACATAGTTGTGCAATTTCATGTTGTTTAGAAATTGCACAAATGCAGTTTCATGTCGTTGAGAAATTACATTGAGGACCGATAAGAAATAGTGTATATTTTAATCACATGTTGCACTATTTCTTACTACACTACTAGGTCCATGATACATGAATATATAATATTTATTATATGTGATTATGGAAGGTCATATGTTGCTGTATTTTCTTAACACGTTGATTGCCATAGTCCTATAATGTGGTTATATTGGATTGGATTGGTTTTGAGATGCCATTATTGGAATATTATTTTTTAAATTGTGGCCACATAAAACAAATTTTCAGTTATTAACCCGAGAGTATCGTTTTCAAAGTAAAAATCATTTTCAAAATAAAACAAATGAATTAATGTAGCCTAAGTGGGAGAATGTTGGAAATTTCCGATAATGGGCTTACATTAATTAATTAAGTTTCTATTTTATATAATCGGGTTAATGAATATTTCAATATATTTTAAACTCTCAAGTGATTTTATTGAATTGGGTTTTGGCATCTATTAATAATGGGCCTAGTTAGGTAACAAAGTGTAGGCAATTGTGTTTAAGTGAAGCATGAGAGTGGCTCAGTTGACACACTATTTATTAGGGTTTGCTAGGTCCCCTCTCTAGCCTATAAAAGGGTAGGTTATACCTATCAGTCGCTTAATCCCATTAAAGCTGCTAAACGAAATAGGTTATAGAGAGGAAGATCTGGCATACCGATAGATTACTGATTATATCAGCTTGATCTGTTTTCAATCAAGTGAGACCATGGCTCAAACAGGTATGTTCTAATTCCGCTGTACATATATGGATTCTTGGTGTTTTATAATCATGTATGAATCAAATTCATTCTTAATTTATTGATTGTTCATATTATGAAGTTTTACATGATAATCCATGCATTAACTTATTCAATATGTTTATGCCATTAACTGAGATAAAGGTTCGATTTGTCTTCTGTATAATGTAGGCATCAACGAGTACAAGGAGCCATGGAAATACCCATATCGTGGAAAGTGCGAGAATCAGCCCGGAAACTACACATGTTATTTCGGAAAATATGGCGACGGTGATCATCGTGCTGCCATAGCTGTTGCAGGTAAGTCCATAAGTCCATATATATCGCATCTGATGGTTCACATTCGATCAATCCATTCTTGATTTTGCAGTAGGTTTGATGTATGTGTTTTAAAGATTATTATATTGGCCGGAGTAACCCCAATAGCAAAAGCAGTGAGCCATAGGCTGCCAGGTGTCCCTATTCAATTCCAGGCTAAAGTTATTTACATCTATTCTTCTTCTTTTTTCCTTCCTTTTTAACTTCTCTCCTCGCCATTTTTTTTCCCTTTTTTCATAAGCTAACACTTTGAAACTACATTTGTGGGAGGATACACAGCAGATCTAAATGAAAATTCCTCCTCTATGCAAATCTGCAAATCTTGGGCCAAAAAGAAAGCTAGACCTGCAAATTTCACAACCGAAAAATCTCTAAAATTTATAGCGAAAGTGAGAACAAATTTGGACTAGAAAAAGGAAAAAGAAAAATGGAGCATAGAATTCCGATAACATATGAAGGTGATTGTTCAAGAGGGCAATGCGGTTGAGCTTCGTTAAAATCTGAACTGTGAAAATATTGGCCAAAAAAGTAGCACGAGAAGAGCTCAGTGATACTTGAATTTAATCGGTAATTCATTTCAAAAAAATTTTGACTTCTCTAGTGAGTTGCTAAAGTGATAATGACTTTTGAGCACTAGATGGACGCAAAGGCCCATATGAGAAAAAAAAATATCGACCAAAAAAGTAGTGAACGTATTAATTTTTCTCAGGGTATAAAAATTTATTTTCTCACTTATTTTACATATTTATAGCTACCAAAAAGGAATAGATTCGAATCTAAAAGCTAGGGAAAAATGGGCTCATGACGCAAGAAAATCGTGCCCTATGAATGCACCACCTCAAATGAGGCAAATTTCCCTCTCAGAAAATGCCCCGCAAGGCATTAGGCGGGACGAGGCCTCCGCCCCATGTACACTTTGAACAAGAATATGTCCATATTTTTACATGCATGTCTATTTGTTGGTTTCTTTAATTATATGACAATATGGAATAGCATAGAACCCTAAAATCAATATCTTCTCCTTATCAATCTTGCTGTTACAGAAGATGCAAGCTTGGTAAGTTCTTTAGGTAAGTAATGTGGCACACTTATGTTTTAAATATATCATCTTCACATTGTCTCACACTGGCTAATTTGTTAAGCTTGAATTTGTTTGACCCTATAATGGCAATCCCCGAGGCCACTCCTTTTTTATAAATTTCACCCATGAGGCCATTCACATTGTCTCACACTGTCTCTGCCTTCTTTGCTTCGTACGCCGCTGCTTTTCACAGCGAGCATGAGAGGCGTGGGGAAGAAGAGATGCAAGGGCCGGGCCAGGGAAAGAAAAGAGAAAATGGGCCGGCCCAGTCTCGCTTCTTCCCTCTCTTTTTTTAAATAATTTTAAAAAAATTAATTTTAATACTGGTAATACAATCTATATGCCGTGTAAATTAAAGAAATTACTTTTACTAGGGGTTAGAAATTAACCCCTAATTTTCTATACAATTAATGAACGATTAAATCGGACATCAAAATTTAGGTGTGGACAACACTTTTTATAATGTTTATCTTTTGTGTATCACATCTATTTAACCCCACCCCCGGGGGAGATGTGCCTAAATGACTTTGAGGACGAAGATCCAACCAATGATGATGAATTGAGAGAGAGACAGAGAATTTCGGCAAGGAAAGAGGAGGTTTTACCAACAAGGAAAGGGAGTACAAATCTAGACTATGTGGAGAGTTCGATATTTTTTAATACACATATATATTGGAGGACTACTTTTTCTAAACACTAGAAGGTCATCATCTCCATAATCCGAGATGTAAAAAGTGATGTATCTTAGAAAATAATAGTTCCTGTAGTGAAAATTTAATAATTTTTACTGCAAATATAATCATTAATTCTTTTCTCTATTATAGACATGCATCTATACTTTATAAGTTCGACATTTTCAGTTTTTCAAGATTTGAACGACTTAAAACATAACTGCAGAATAATTAAAATAAATAATGATCTTATGTGACAAGAGCTCATGAAAATAAAAATACTAAAATAGGAAGACACGTCCATAGTATAGCAATGTCAAGAGATGCACAAATTTAAGTACAAGTAACAAATGATAAAAGTAAAATCAAAATCACACGAGACGCAAGATATACGTGAAAACCCAAAATAAGAAAAACAACGGGTAGAGAAGGGGATTTCATTGTCTTCAACAATGAATATGAGGATACAATGCAAAAGGCTCAAAAAACTACTTGGTGAGTCACGAGATCTAAAGATCCAACAAAAACATAGAAAACACAAAAAGAAGGGAATTAATGTGGAGGCTAGGGTTAGATATGTACTGTTTAACACATCTTTTTAAAGCATCTCTTCAAAAAATCTTAAAACAAATGTGCATTGTCTAATATATCCTTATTATTAATTTCAAAGTCAAAATTCAACAAGTGTCATTATACTTTATCCTCTTGGTCCAAGACGAGATCATCAACAAAATCCCATAGGTCAAGTTTAAGAGGATGTGAGAAACACGTTTCATTCATAAAAGTATGGTCGTCGCTCCCACCAAATAAAGCGACGGCATCTTTTAATTTTTCTCTCACACCTAACATCCTCAATTCAGGTAATATCCATTTCGTCATTGAGAAAGGTCGATGCCCCAAACGAATAAAGGCGAATTCCACGACATCTTTTATTTATGCTTTTTTCTCTGGCGTGTTGTGTTTTTCTTCAAAAGATTCGAGATGACTTGAAGTCTTCATGCTGGATTTCATTTGTTAGATGATGTCGGTCTTATACGGGGCCCGCATAAATGGACATCCGAGATTCCGTGCAGAGTGGGTTCCTATTTTTTTTTCTTTTTTCTTGGGTCCAGGGCGGGGCCAATTGGGTCCAAAGCCAGCACAAAAAGGTGAAGGTCTCCTCTAAGGTACTTTTCTATTTTTAATTTTTTGTTGGGCGACGCATGTTACTTTAATTTGGCCAACGGAGAGGGGGAATGGCCTTTGCATCTAATATTAAAAAAAAAATTTGATTGTTCGAAAGGGACTCTATAATCAAAATCACTTGATGATAATTTTCATCTTGATCAAAATCATTTTGTTATACAACCTTTAATAATTACCTAAATAATTAAACGTTTAATTTGAATATAACCAATTTTGTTACAATATCTTACATTTAGAATAACATTATCAGTTATCTTGTGGATGGAACTTTATTAGAGGCATGAGAGAGAACGAGTTACATGTATTCAAGGCATTTATATAAATCAAATAGTCCATATACTTTATATAGTTAAAAAAAAAGGGCTAATAACATATTCGGAACTATGTGTAAAGAATTTTGCGATTGAGATAGCAAATCAATTACCCCTTTAAAATAAGATGATTTCAATCAAAACTAAAATACAATTATTATTATTTTTCACTCCTAAGAAAGGTCATTCTCCTATAAGTGATTTTAATCACTACACATAGTACCTAATAGTTTGGAGATCTAGGTCTCACCTTCATACGCTACAATTTCATAAATTTTCACATATTGAGAAGATGTCACCTTATAACACTTGTTAATTAACCAAACTAAAAGGGTATGTTAATAATTATTTATACTAATTCTTATTGTTATTTGAGTAATTAATTTTTATAAATCAAATACTTTACCATAATAAGGTAGCATGATTTTTGGAAACTCAAACGCAAGGCTGACTAGAATGTACATCATACAAACATTGTCATCAACTTATTACATCATATCAATAGGCGATTGATTCATAATATTAACTAGAATTTTTTTGGAAAAGGGAAAGTATTTCATCTTACGTGTAATCCTAGTCGTATTTGATCACTCACCCAAATATTACATAAAAAAGGACATGACTCCTAGGTTCATTGCCTCATAACCTATAAATAAATTACAACTAAAATGAACTGTGACTATTGAAAATACATTGCTGTATATAAAAGGACTCTTACCTAGAATCGATCCATCAACCAAATGTAGTTGCAGCCATTGATTATGTGGAATTCATTTGGAATCAACGGTTTTGATGAATGATTAAATTTGTTAGTAAAGAAATCCGTTTTGCAAGTAATTTTGCTAGAGAACATAGATGCCCCATTAATAATAGAGTGGAATAAAATTCAACATTTTCCCGTAAATTAGGTGCTTAAAGGTTAAAAAAAGATCTTATTTTGCATTCCATAATATAATAATAATAAAGTTGTGATTTTCCCATCATATGACTAGGCTATTAATCTTTCTACAAAATTATGGTGCGTTTAATAATATTTTTATAACCATCAACCTAGTCCCTTTCTTAATTTTTTTTTTTTTGGTCCTCTTTGTGTGGAACTACTACTGCAAATGTATTTTTCGATGCCAATCTCATTTAACCAAAGAAAACCATATATCATTAAAATTTCTTGACATCATTGCAAGATTTTTTATTTTTTGATGATTTTAGTACATCTTTATTCGACCATAAAGGGATAAAACTTCGTGGAACCCGTGTGCTCCAACTGGCCTAGCATGGCAATGGAGATTCCGCAGTCTAACCCATGATCGTCGCCCCCGATCAAACCGAGCGAGGGCATTTTTCAATTGTCTCTAACACCTGACGTCCTGACCTCGCGTAATGCACATTTCGTCATCGAGGAACGTCACCCTCCTCCAGATGGATCGCAGACAACCCCACAACGTCTCTTCTGAATTATTTTCCTTTCTTTTTTTTGTCTCTGGCATTTGTCTTGTTCTTCGAAAGACTTCGAGACACGTGAAGTCTTCGGACAGCGTTCGGAGTGTCATAACACTGTCACCGGGCCTTCCCCCGCTGGTCACCATCCAGACGTTGGGCCCGGTTGTTTTAGTGGGGATCCAAGGCGACACTTGCATGAACCTGGTGCAGAAGATCCCGATGAATTTCATCCGTCAGATGATGTCAGTCTTCTATGGGGCCCACAAAAATCAACATCGGAGATCGACTAGGCTCGTTTGTATGCGGAGCGGGTTAATAATTTTTCTCTTGGGTACAAGGGGGCTACCGGGGTCCGAAGCCAACGCAAAAAGGTAAAGTTCTCCCCGACATATTAATCCTAGGTGCTTTTCTATATTTAATTTTTGTTGGGTGACAAATGTTACTTCAGTTTGGCCAAGAGAGAGGGACGTAAAGGACTATGCATCTAATAGAAGAAATGACGCATCGAAAGGCTTCCATGATCAAAAACATTTGGTGATAACTTCTAGTAAAATCATTTTGTTTTTTTAGAATGTACGTATAAATTATATTAGAAAAATCTCACATCAAAAAATGAATGAGATGTAAAACAATTAATATATTCTAAGGCTTATGGCTTATAAGCTTAAACTTTTGAATAAAAATAAGTTTAATTAGATATATCAATTGTCTACGGTCTCAAAATTAAAATACGACCTTTATTTTGTTTGCCGCCGAATTAAGGCCTTCTCCTACTAGTGATCTTAGTACTAATAATAGTTTGGAAAATTTAGATTGCGCTTTTATGCACTACAATTATATAAATTTTCAAATATTAAAAAGTCGTCACCTCATGACACTTGTTAAATAGCCAATACATAAAAAAAGAACATGACTTCTAGGTTCATTGTCTCGTAACCTTTAAATAAAGGCAATTTTACAACTACAACAAACTATAAACATTGAAAGTACATTGCAGTAAATAAAAATCTCTTGCCTAGACTTGGTCAATCAACTCAATTCAATTGTAACCATTAATCATACCGGATTTATTTCTGCGCTATTCGTGATCAATGATTATGATGAATCTAGTCAAGTTGTCTTCGGTGCATAAAAGAATTTTTCCATTAAAGAAAAATGATCTGTGATGTCATAAATTGACTCACTGAGGTATTTTTTACTTCGGTCCGTCCCATACCAACAGATAGGCACATCCCAAGATGTCACATATCCTGAGAGTGCTTCCATCTAAGGATGTTTAAGTCCGGAGTTCCAAAGCTAAGCTTATGATTACATCAAAAGGCGCATTTGTGAATGAATTCCAATTTCACATATAATCTTAAAATCGGTCTTCCTCGTTTAGTGGATAATTCAATTCATTCATATCCCCTCATGATTTTAGAAGCTCACTAAAAGCTACTCCTTATCCAAGCCCTTCAACACTAGTGTCTACCCCCTAGCCTTATTGGACTGAGTCATTATAGACTCACTAGCTTCCACATAATTCATCCCCAAACCACACACCTAGTGGATGTTGGGGCTAATAATACAATTTAAAGGGATAAATAGGTTATTTTAAAATGATTCGACAATTTTGTGGAAATTATCAACAACTTTGTAAAAATTAGGTCAAGCAGATATTTCAAGCAATGTGAGTGAAGTTAACTGCTTATGCAAGTAAGAGTAACAGAAACAAGAGCATGCAACTATATGTAGTGGTTCAGGTTTATTCTTAAGCGAACATCCACTATCCACACTAATAGCCACAAATTGGATCGAATCATACTAGTGATTTGCTAGACAAGTTACAATCAACAAACATCAATCCTATCACACGATAGATCACATTATCAAGATTGACTATCACTTTATACACTTGGTCATTTACATAGTTACAAGCCAGCAAGAATGTTACGGTAAGAACACAACTTTTTGTATATCCTAGGTCTGCCACCGTACAAATAATGTCCATTTTGGACTCCACTAAGCCCTCACAATTTTGATCTTCTGGGCTTTATCCAAAAAATGCATATGTACAAGTAGAGAACTCATATGCTTATAAGCTAGTTCAACACTCCCTCCCTAGGCTACATAGGACAATAGACACACCTTCCTATGCATGTCCAAGGACCAAAGCGTGAATGCACCGTCATCCCTTCTTTTCGCGCATCGCAGCTTGGGCCGCCACACTCTTTACCCCTTTGAGGATAGCGCCCTCATTATGGCCCCACACACAATTGAGAGTCGACTTTGATATTTTTGGATTCTATGTGTTGTGTGTATATCTCCCCTTACTTTGTGCATATCTTAATTAATTCATTATCTTAAATAGTCACCAGATAAAATTTATAAATAAACTCAAGTATTTTTCTTCAATTTACCTCAAAGCAAATAGAAACTCCCCAAATTTATTTTCCACATAATTCTTCAACTATTCGTTTTTTTGGGAATCCCCCTCTCTTTTCATTACTTTATCTCTCGATTTTTGGCGTGTTCTGCGAAAGACTTCGGGACTTGTAAGTCTCCGTACACCGCCACCACTTTCATGAACCTGAGCACAAAATCCCGGTGAATATGAACTGTCAGATGATGTCGATCTTATGTGAAGGCCACATAGATCAACGTTGGAAATCCACTAGGCTCATCTACGTACGGAGCATATTGTTCGTGGGGTCGGGCCTACTTCGGTCCTCCCAGGAAAGGTAGTTCTCCATGTTCCCCTTTCATCGTGAGAACCGTTGCTTGGATTGGTCTCGAAAGGAGGGGGCAAAGGATAATACAAAAACATGACCGCCCGAAAGTGGGCTCCATGATCAGAAAATTCGTTGGTTGCTTTTGTCTTAGTGGAATAATTTTACTTTAAAACCTCAAATTATTGAACGTTTAATTTAAATACATTATCCTTACGACACATATTAAGCAATTCGATAGAAAAATATATACCAGTAACTTTTGACACTATTTTTTTTTCTATAGCTGGTGTATTTAATATTCATAAATCAAACTTTTTTCCATTGAGTATACTTCACCGTTGCTTTAAGAATTCATTAACAAGATTTCTTGGCCTTCGCCTAGTGGCTTGCAGGCCCCTGTGGGAAAAGAAGAAGAACGGTGGTGGGGGAAGAAGATGAACAACAGGAAGAAAAGAAAAAAAGAAATGGACAAAAGAAAAAGGAGAAAAGAATTAAACAATTATTTAAAAATCGAAAAAATAAAATATATTATTAAAAAGTTATCACGTTAGTATCAGCTAGACGATCGACCTGGCCGACATCCACGTAAGCACTGGCCAGTCAATTTTAGCCAGATAGACTTATTGACCAAATAAAAAAATTTAAGACTGAATTAACAAAAAAAAATAGAATTAAATTGATATAATTATAATATATTTATAATTTTTTTGATAATTTTTCTTAGATCATCTTTCGCTAGGACAAGGATTGAGGGCGCATTACTCTTTATCTGTAAAACCTTCGTATATTATTTTCTTTTTTAAATTCTGTCTTGCATTTGTTGTTATATGCAATTGGGTCCCTCCAATTTGTTCTATTGACATAATTTGCCTATCTGCCGAGTCCATTGTTGGTACTTGATTTCACCAATTCGTCGATGTGTATATAATGGGCTTGTGAGAACCGCATCCACTCTATAAACAAGGACAGAAGCACAACAAAAATACGTGAGGGAGAGTTTTAGCGTTTTTTTCGAAATGAAGGGAGTGCATTGGCTTCTAATGGTGGCTGCGACAAGGCGGCGCTCACCCCGTGCTCGGAAAGTGCGAACACCGGTGTGGGAACGTGGACGTACCTTTTCCGTTCGGGCTCAATATCAGTTGTGCGAAGTCCCCAGATTTTTTGCTCAATTGCACCAACATCGAAGGGGGCGATATTCAACTATGGTGGGGGAATCTTACGATTCACAGTATCTCGGTCGGGGACTCGACCATGGTCGCCAGCCTCCCCGAAGCATACAAGTGCTACGATCAGAATGGCCGGATGCTAGTAAACCAAAGCAGTTCTCTTGCCATCAATCTATCTTCAAATCCTCGGTACAGATTCTCAGAAACCCAGAACAAGCTCACCGTTGTCGGCTGCGACACCCTCGCAGTCGTGGCCGTCAGAGAAGGGGCGTTTAGGGGCGGTTGCGTGTCCTATTGCAGCGGCAAAGTCGACTTCGCCAACAAGACCACTTGCTCCGGTCAAGGTTGCTGTCAAGCATCCATCCCAGAGGGGCTTGAGACGCTCAGCATTAGAATCTCTTCCATCGGCCCAATCGTGTCGGCCTTGCAACAAGGCCGCTGTGCACGGGCCTTTGTGGTGGCCGACAGGTCATTCAATATCTCAGACTTGACTCTCCCGGGGTTCCAGGACGTGGGCAACAACGCGGACCTTGTTCTGGACTGGATGGTCGAACCGGCCGTGACTTGCCAAAACGCCACGTCGAACCTGTCGAGATATGCCTGTGGTAAAAACGCGGATTGTAGAGACTTCGGGAATGGATCGGGCTATCGTTGCGTTTGCAGGCGTGGGTACAATGGGAATCCCTACAATCCCAACGAAGGGTGTATAGGTAAGTCAACATCCATGACTCCTCATGCATTGTCGCGCTCTCATGAATTGCGTGAATAATTAATTAAGAGAAAAGCCAATGTGACTGTGCTTAATTTATTATAAGAATAACAACAGTATGTGTTGAGTCACAAAATAGTAAATAATTGTTAATTAAAAATTATTATAAGATTAATTTCTTCAAAAATTTGTGACTTATAATGTACTGTTATTCTCATAGTAGCTTAAGGACTATTAACACTAATAAAGTCCATTAATTAATAAACCATGCAAGAGTTGGATAGAGAAGTATTGTACTTACCTACTAATTCCATCTAGTTTTACCCTAGTTAATTAGTCACTGTTCGATTTGTGGTACCCTTTCTCTCTCTCCTCAACCTCTTCCTCCACTCTCCAGCTAGCACCTAAACTAGTGCCATTGATACCGCCATCCATCCACCACCTTAGGCGAGCCCACCATCGGCCTTTACGGGCTGTCAAACCACCACAGCCCTTTCTGTCTGTGTACTAATACACCCTCCCTCTCCTCCACCGGCAATGGCACCTCCACTTTGGAAATGACATTAATAAGTGCCACCACCACTGCAAGCAACATGTATCATGTCTCTCTCTCTCTCTCTCTCCATAAGTCTAGCTTGTTCCTCATCTCAGTAGTGACAAGTCCCCAGTACCGTCTCCTCAGCAATGAAGGAGATGAGATTTGCTTGCTTCTCTCTCTCTCTCTTCGTGAGTATCGCTTGTACCTCATCTCGGCAAAGTGACTCTTGTCACTGACTAGTCCCCAGTACCATCTCCTCAGCAATGAAGAAGATGAGATTTGCTTGCTTCTCTCTCTCTGTACCACCTCCTCAGCAATGAAGGAGATGAGATTTGCTTGCTAGTCTCTTTCATGAATGGACGAGGCCTAATGAGGATACGACAAGGCCATGGCTTGATGGTGGTGGGGATGATGATGACATGTTCACAATGGCTGTAACGTTAGTGACGGTGGATAAAGAGAGAATAATGTGTTTTCTCATTGGCATAATTTTAATAGGAGTTCTATATAAAATTTGACGAATTTTGCCTGAACTTGGGTCTATTTCTAATTGTTGATCATGTAACTATCATGCTCAACAATTTTGATAGATTCGATCGAGTAAATCTAGATATAGAGAAAGTTCCAAGTTTTTGCCTAGTAGAATAAGTCAAGGCAGTCTCCACTACCCTGTCAACATCATGGTCAACATCAATTCTGACAACTCTATCCTCAAGTTACAGTGTCAAGATCAATGTCCCCCTTTCCCCCTGGCGCCTATATATATTCATTGAGCATGGTATGCTTACTAAAATGCATGTAAATGGGCAAATCTAACGACCCCATCATATTTAGTGAATGCATTTGCATATTAGTATGTTTACCTCACTTATAGAGTAGTGGCTCATATTAATAAAAGTATTTATGCATGTCAAGATAAATGCCCTCCTTCCCAGGCAAAGTCGTCGTCCCCAATGACCACATCTAACATTGCAACAATAAAACCTCACCTCTCTCTTGCCACATAGGGTTCACGCATCATTGCAGAAGTTCAAGGCAGCGTCAATCTTTGTCGATGGCAAGGAACAACACCATTGTTAAGCCCGGATTCAATATTGAGAGAAACTAAAAGCAGAGAAAGAAGAGATATCTTAAGAGTGGATGCACATCATATTACTGTAATTGAAACTTGTATGGGAGAGCATTACCCGATTAAAAGCCTATGCAATGACTTGTTCAAAATTGTTTTTGCCATTTACCAAGATAATGGTCTAATTTCTCTCCTGCATGGTGTAGACATCGATGAGTGCCGAGACCCAATAAAATACCGATGTCATGGAAAGTGCAAGAATTACCCCGGGAACTACACATGCCAATGCAGATTTGGAAAGAAGGGCAATGCCACAAAAAGTTGCAAATTTGCTCCTTTAAGCATAGCTGTTTCAGGTAATTCCATATATGTCCCCTCATCATTCACTAGATGATTCATATTCTATTGATTTATTTTTGAAACTCAAGTCACCTTCAAAGATCACACCCATGGATTGGATTGGGGCTATTTTCTTTTTGCCATATCCTTTTACATTAATTATTTTTCAGATTTGCAGATCTTGTGTTGATTTAGATTTGGGTGAAAATTGCTCCCTTTAGGTATGCTATGGTGAATGGTTCACAAAATTTCAATTAATTACTCGTTAGAAGAGAGAAACAGAAAAGGACAAAAGAAAGAAAGAAAAGGAGTACAAACAGATAGAGTTTTCAAGTGTGAACAAAAGTGAAGCTATTAGACGTGGCAGATCCTAATATATTGCTCATGTAATTTGAGATTACACTGATAGAGCACAGTGTGAAAATCCATGTTTTAATTGAGATTTTATGGTGCCAAACAAAAAAAAATTCAGATTTTATGGTGGAAGTATAAGTTTTTGCCAAGTTATAAATATATATTATCTGATTTAACATATTTAAAGTTAACGAAATAATATATACACACATTAGAATATGTATTTTTAAATATGAAAATTTTGGATAATAATATCTGAAAAAAAAGGAATGAATCTAGACGTAAAAGCTTGTGGGAGTGGGGGTCTTAAAATTAAGGATGACTTGGGGCACGGGAATCTGTGGCTCGCAAGATACCACCTTGAATGGGGCAAATTTCCCTCACAAAAAATGGTCCGTAAGGCATTAAGTGAGGCAATAGTCGAGGCAGGGCGCGGCGGTCCTAATTGGCGATCCATCCCTTGTACCATTTGAAGAAAAATATGCATATTTATCTTTCATTTTATTTGCAATATTTGTTAAAAAATCTGAAATAACAATAATGAAACACCAAGAACAATCTCTTCTCCACAAATGTCTTGCTTTTATAGAAGATGCAAGGTCGGAAAGTGGTAACCAATGGGGTACAATTATTTTCCAGGCACTTCATCTTCACATTTAATTACGTTGACTAATGCGTAAAGGTTGGAACTTATTTGACCCCACAAAAGCGTCCCAAAATGCCACTCTGTTTTTTCATCAAGATCCATCTATGAGGCCTTTCTTTCTAACAAAAATGAGAAAAAAAAAAAAAAAGACCAGAAAAATGTCAAATGGTCATCTAGTAAGTGGATTAATTCTTTCTGAGGAAAAAAATTAATTCTACGGCAATGGAGGCGCCGTCCACTGCCCCTCCCCAGTCAAAACTAGTCTTACAAAAATAATCAATTTGTAAACAATAAACGTTTTTTCATCTCTAGCAGAGGACATCTCTTTCAGTCATGCTTTTCATTCATGGGTCATAAATTATAAACATTATCCTCACACGAATTTGGGTGAGGTATATTTTCGCAACCCCATCGGTTAGAGTTTCCTCTAATAAGATGGACAGAAAAAACATTTCATCATGTAATGACACGTGTCAAGATTTTAAATAAGGATTTTAATAGATTTCTTGCACCAGAAATAATAGGGAACCCATTGTCGCTGTTTAATTGGGTGATTATATTTTTAAATAGTGACTAACCATCCAAATTTGACAGTGATGAATGGGGGTTATGCAAAAAGAGGTTAAATAATGGGTTGTGCTCGAAATTGATTTCTTGAATAAAGTGTGTGGATTGTATGAAGATTACATGCTTGAATCATCAATCTGGCAACATATATTCTTTGGCAGCGATGGCTGTGTCCTTCTTCGGCATAACTGTTACTGCTTCATTCTCGGTGACGATGAGGTGGAGAATTAGAAAGATCAATTTCAGACGAAATGGAGGAGCGCTCATAAGACACCGCAAAGTTTCAATCTTCACAGAGTCAAAGCTAACAAAAGCAACCAACAACTATGATGAGCGCGCAAAGCTCCACAACGACGGTTTCGGTTCCGTCCACAAAGGGACACTAGAGGAGCACAGGGGCACTGTGGTCGTGGTCAAGAAGCCTAAAGATTTGGATGAGTCTCAACTAAACAAGGATTTCCAGCGTGACCTTGAAATTCTGATGAACATAAGCGGCAAAAATATGGTGCAGCTCAAAGGCATATGCTTGGAGACTAAAATACCGTCGTTGGTTTATGAATATGTTCCGAATGGTACCCTCTTTGAGCACATCCATCCAGCTGAGTCGACCATCTATAAATCTTCTACCATCTTAAATTCATGGAAAAGCCGCTTCAAAATAGCCGCTGAAGCTGCTCTTGCACTCGATTATATGCACTCCAGCATACAGCCCCCAATCTTTCATGGCAACGTCAAGTCAGCGAACATACTTCTGGATCAAAAGTACTCAGCGAAAGTATCCGATTTTGGAACTTCGGTACTCATATCACCAGAGTATAGACATATCATATCCAATCAAAAAAAAGACTCATTGGGCTACATTGACCCTGAATATTTAATCACCGGTATGCTAACAACTCAGAGCGATGTATATAGCTTTGGAGTTGTCCTCGTGGAGTTGCTCACGAGAAAGAAACTTTATGTTATTGAGTCCGGAAAGTCGATCAATACCATCCATTGTTTCATCTCTTCCGTGAAGGGCGAAAAGCTCTCCCATGTCATAGACTTTGCCGGCGCTAGTGAAGATGAAATGGAGGGAGTACGTAGCGTAGCTGAGATTGCAGTGAGGTGCTTGGACCAAAGCGGTGTGAACAGGCCTGTAATGAGTGAAGTGGCTCAGCAACTCGCCGATATTGCAGCTAGCTCAACAGTTGAAGGAGAGAATGAAGACCCCGAAGGCGCCAGTGTTGAAGAAGAAGTCTCCTCCATTGTCGAGCAGACCCAAGATGTGACGTCAAGCTGTCTTTCCTGTCTGGGAGAGGGTACAGCTTGTTCTTGCATCTGATCTTTTAATTCCATGATGACTTGTCTTTCAGTTTGTCCATAAGGACTTCTAGGGTTGATCGCGTGCCATTTGCTTTTGGACTTTATATTTGCAGAAGCATCTTTGCAAGTTCAAGTGTGTGAATATAATATAATATATATAAACCTGTGCATTGAAGTGGACTTATAGGCGGCTGGTATATGGCCTCCCACATTATCATAATCTCT
Organism: Corymbia citriodora subsp. variegata; assembly: GCA_014858505.1. Lineage (NCBI taxonomy): Eukaryota > Viridiplantae > Streptophyta > Magnoliopsida > Myrtales > Myrtaceae > Corymbia > Corymbia citriodora. The sequence continues at coordinate 596,796 of CM026415.1, forward strand.
CTTTCCATTTATACTTTCTTCCTTTTTCATAATCTCTTTACATTATTCTAGTCGATTGAATAAAAGCAAAGTATTCTTATCCAAACCTATATGAGAGGATCACAAGATCAAGAAAGAAGAAATCAGGGAACTTTACTTGATACTAACTTTATCGAGGGCTTAGAATATTATTAAAAAAAAAATTGCAACATGAAATTTGATCCGGGGACCCAGTGTCCAAAATTTGGATACTCTCTTTTTTTCTTTTTTTCCCTTAAACGACAGCTTCTTCGTTCTACAGATATCGCACGCTAAAGCTCTGTTTGGGAGCCTTTAGAGGAAGGGAATCAGACAAAAGATGGTCATATGATGGCCCAGGTTCCTACTCTTCACCAAACGGGCCCAAGTAGGCCCTTATCATATATTGGACCACTTTGTGCTATTAATAGCCCAGTTTTGCGTCCTTATTGGGCTCTTATTTGGGCCGGTGTGAAAATTAACGGTCCTATGGGGGTGCTGCTTGGGTCTTAGTGCAACACAAATTAGGTCTTTATAGCTCTCCATGGGCCGCTATTTGTACCAGCTTATGGCCCATGTCGCTCTGTTTTGAGAAAAAGCCCTAAGTGTGTGAATTGGAAGGGAGCGCCTGATTAGGATTTATATAATCCTGGCCTTGGGCTCGGCTAGTAACGTTTGCACTAATCCACTACAACATACTTATAGAGTCCAATTAATGATGACTAAGGGCATATTTGACAACGTGTTAAAAAAAAGAACAGAAATTTGTTTGTTAACTTTTTTGTTCTCTGAAACAAATTTAAAATAGAATCAAAAGAAAAAAAAAATCACTTATTTGCTCCTGAAAACAACTCCAAAATTAAGCTAAAAGCATTTTTTTCTCTTTTCTTTCTTTCTTTCTTTTTTCCTCCTCTTCTTCCTCTTGTCAGTAGAAGAAGAGAAGGAAAAGAAAAAAAAATGTAATAAAATTATTAAAAAAACTAAGGATCGTACCAAATGCATTTTTATTTCAGGAATAGAAATTCTAAATAGTTACTAAATATTTTCAAATGCTCAAAAACCCATCTAGAGAATAGAGTCAGAAAAAACTATTTCTGAGCAAAATTTATTCCCAAGAGCAAAATGATTATTAAACGCATCCTAAATCATTATAAGTAAAACTCCTCTACGACTTATTCAAGGGAGGGTGATTACAGTAGAACTTAAACAAAAACAAAAGATTTATAACGAAGAAAAGAAGATATCACGAGAAGAATCAAAGGCCTTTATCTTATAATCCCCGACATAAATCATACTACAGAATGATTTTAGCAACAACTCATCTCTTCCAAAAACATTGGTGATATTGATTAGCTGAGCCTACATGAAGGTGGTTCATTGTTCAAATGAAGTCTTACAACTTGTACATGGCTTCACTTTAAAATTAATATTGATACAATTACAATAAATTTAGGATTCTTTTGGTAATTTTACCATACCGAAATGGTGATAAGAAATGCCATATATGGTGGTTATCCATAAGTCGATTAAATAGATATCCGCAGATCTCTTTTGAGTTAGTGCTCGTCCTATTTGATATATTTGATGCTCAAATGTAGTTGGGATAAATGCTCATCCTATTTGGTGAGTTTGATGCAAGAGGTTGGGAAAAGACATAAGAAACATTTCATGCCCATCAAAGGCCACCTTTTCCTCGTAGCCCAAAACAACAATGAAGCGAATTCAACATTTCCCTCAAAATCATTCCCATAGAGCTAAAATCGAAATCAAGCGAATTGAATTCACGACGTCTTTTATTTATGTTTTTTCCTCTGGCGTGTGGTGTTTTTCTTCAAAAGATTCAAGACGACTTGAAGTCTTCGTGTTGGATTTCATCTGTTAGATGATGTCGGTCTTACACGGGGCCTGCATAAATGGACGTCTGGGATTCCATGCAGAGCGGGTTCCTATTTGTTTTCATTTTTCTTGGGTTCAGGGCTGAGCCAATTGGGTCCGAAGCCAGCATAAAAAGGTAAAGGTCTCCTCTAAGGTACTTTTCTATCTTTAATTTTTTGTTGGGCGACGCATGTTACTTTAATTTGGCCAACGGAGAGGGGGAATGGCCTTTGCATCTAATATTTAAAAAAAAATGATTGGTCGAAAGGGACTCTATAATCAAAATCACTTGGTGATAATTTTCATCTTGATCAAATCATTTTATTATACAACATTGAATAATTGACTATATAATTAAACATTTAATTTGAATATAATTAATTTTGTCACAATATCTCACATTCAGAATAACATTATCTGTTATCTTGTGGATGGAACTTTATTAGATGCATGAGAGAGAACGAGTTACATATATTCAAGGCATTTATATAAATTAAATAGTCCATATACTTTATATAGTTAAAAAAAAGGGCTAATAAGTAAAGAATTTTGGGATTGTGATAGCAAATCAATTACCCTTTTAAAATAAGATGATTTCAATCAAAATTAAAATACAATTATTATTATTTTTCACTCCTAAGAAGGGTCATTCTCCTATAAGTCATTTTAATCACTACACATAGTACCTAATATTTTGGAGATCTAGGTCTCACCTTGGTACGCTAGAATTTCATAAATTTTCACATATTGAGAAGATGTCACCTTATAACATTTGTTAATTAACCAAACTAAAAAGGTATGTTAATAATTATTTATACTAATTCTTATTGTTATTTGAGTAATTAATTTTTATAAATCAAATACTTTACCATAACAAGGTAGCATGATTTTTGGAAACTCAAACACAAGGTTGACTAGAATGTACATCATTCGAACATTGTCATCAACTTATTACATCATATCAATAGGCGATTGATTCATAATATTAACTAGAATTTTTTTGGAAAAGGGAAAGTATTTCATCTTACGTGTAATCCTAGTCGTATTTGATCATTAAACACCCAATTATTACATAAAAAAGGAATAACTCCTCCTAGGTTCATTGCCTCATAACCTATAAATAAATTACAACTAAAATGAACTGTGACTATTGAAAGTACATTGCTGTATATAAAAGGACTCTTACCTAGAATCGATCCATCAACCAAATGTAGTTGCAACCATTGATTATGTGAAACTCATTTGGAATCAACAGTTTTGATAAATGAATAAATTTGTTAGTAAAGAAATCCATTTTGCAAGTAATTTTGCTAGAGAACGTAGATGCCCCATTAATAATAGAGTGGAATAAAATTCAACATTTTCCTGTAAATTAGGTGCTTAAAGGTTAAAAAAGATCTTATTTTGCATTCCATAATATAATAATAATAAAGTTATGCTTTTCCCATCGTATGACTAGGCTATTAATCTTTCTACAAAATTATGGTGTGTTTAATAATACTTTTATAACCATCAGCCTAATCCCTTTCTTAATCTTTTTTTTTTCCCTCTTCGTTAGGAACTACTACTACAAATGTATTTTTCGATGCCTATGTCATTTAACCAAAGAAAACCATTTATCATTAGAATTTCTTGACACCATTGCAAGATTTTTTATTTTTTGATGATTTTAGTACATCTTTATTCGACCTTAGAGGGATAAAACTTTGTGGAACCCGTGTGCTCCAACTGGCCCAGCATGCAATAGAGATTCTGCAGTCTAACCCATGATCGTCGCCCCCGATCAAACCGAGCGAGGGCATCTTTCAGTTGTTTCTAACACCTGACGTCCTGACTTCGCGTAATGCACATTTCGTCATCAAGGAACGTCACCCTCCAGATGGATCGCAGACAACCCCACAACTTCTCTTCTAAATTATTTTCTTTTCTTTTTTTTGTCTCTAGCATTTGTCTTGTTCTTCGAAAGACTTCGAGACACATGAAGTCTTCTTTGCACCGGGACAGCGTTCGGATTGTCACGACACTGTCACCGGGCCTCCCCCGCTGGTCACCATCCAAACGCTGGGCCCGGTGATTTTAGTGGGGATCCAAGGCGACACTTGCATGAACCGGGTACAGAAGATCCCGATGACTTTCATCCGTCAGATGATGTCGGTCTTCTATGGGGCCCACAAAAATCAACATCGGAGATCGACTAAGGCTCATTTGCATGCGGAGCGGGTTACTAATTTTTCTCTTGGGTACAAGGCCGGGCCACCGGGGTCCGAAGCCAACGCAAAAAGTTAAAAGTTCTCCCTGACATATTACTAATTTTTCTCTTCGTACACCGCCACCAAGTCTTCCTGTGATATCACAGGGTCGCCTGGCCCAGAGGCTGTAGTGCGGACGCAAGCTCCACTTGCATGAACCTGAGCACAAATTCCCGATGAATTTCAACTGTCAGATGACGTCGATCTTATATCAAGGCCACATAAATCAACGTTGGAAATCCACTAGACTCATCTACGTATGGAGCATTTTATTAGTGTTATGGTGCAGGGTCGGGCCTACTTGGGTCCTCCCAGGAAAAGTAGTTCTCCATGTTTCACTTTCGTCGTGAAAAACGTTGCTTTGGATTGATCTCGAAAAGAGGGGGCAAAGGATAATATAAAAAATGACCGCCCGAAAGTGGACTCCATGATCAGAAAATTCGTTGGTTGCTTTTGTCGAATCATTTGACTTTAAAACCTCAAATTATTGACTGAATGATCGAACATTTAATTTAAAGACATCATCTTTACGGCACATATTAAGTAAACACTGATTTATTTATTTTTTGTAGTTGGTGTATTTAATATTTATAAATGAAACTCTTTTTCATAGAGTATACTTCACCATTGCTCTTAAGAATTCATTAACAAGATTTCATGTGTTTATATGGTGCCACATTAAAACAACCAATGATAACTAAACGTTATTTCAGTAATATTCGACACCAATTAATCTACATTGAAATTTCGCACATAAATATTTAAAACTTTATTGACAAAATTGAAAATTTAAGAATTAAATTGATATTAATATAATAAATTTAGAACCGATTTAATAATTATTTTCAAAATTTTGTCATGATTTTTTTTTGGTAGAAACCAAATTCATGAATTGAAATATGCAGTGACAGGTTTCCATTATTCCGTGAAAATAATGGAGCCATCATGCTTGCGTCTCTCGATTGAGAATAAGAAAGCACCATTGCTATCTTTATCTCGTAATTTTCCTAGGAAATCGGAAGACTTATTTGTCCAGTCTCCTCAGGAAATTGATAGTCTTGCTTAATAGGATATTTCTAGATGGAAAACCCCACCAAGTTCTATATTTATAATTATTTCTTTTCAAACAGTTGGCCACAACGAAAACAAGGAAAAATCGAAAATAAAGGGAATAATCGCAATTTCGATACTTAGAAGAAACGTTTGTTCCAACTCCATGTCATGGATTAATTTCATTATTTTCTCTAGTACCAATCTTCCAATTGAACTTAAAATCTTATATTATGAGAAACTATGCAATGAATATAATCAAAAGCTAAATTTGATTTTTTTTTTGGTATATTTGTGATCATATACCCCTCATATTGCCACAAAAATGAACTATACAAAATTTTTCTTTGTTGTTTTCATTCTGTACGAGTTTACAATTGTAAGGTCATCTTAAACATAACTCTAATAAACTGTTTAAATCTCTTATCATATTATTCTAGGGCCATCTTAGTGTCGCCTTGAGTGTGGTGAGCCTTTCAAGCTGCCTGGCCAATCTCCCTATAGTGGAATTTACGGCCGATATGTAACCATCATTTTAAAACGTAATGGCTGCCGTTGAGCTACTAGCGATCTAAAATTTTTATAATAGATGACATAGTAATTTCTTTTTGGCATCTAACAAGCGAAACATTCAAAGAATAAATCTCACTATTTAAGCGCTGAATTGAAACTTGTCATATCACTTAATAAAAACTTTCGGTACGAGTTCTTTATGGATTTAGAATTTCTCAAGGAAAATTACAAAAAAAAAATCTTAAATCTATTGCATTTGTGTCAATTTAGTCATAAACTTTTTAATTTAGTCAAATTTAGTCTTGCACATTTTGACAATTTGCCATTACAGTCAATCTAGTCAATTGTAGTCATAATTTATTGAATAGATGTCAATCATCCTATATAGCACTGCCACCATAGACGTAGATAATTTTTGAAAATTTTTTAAATTTTGAAATTTTTTTCTTTTTTTTCATTATTGCGATCAACCAAGGCTAGCAAGAACCCCCTCACTGACCACTAGGTGAGGTCCTACAAGCCCCAACTAACCATGGCAACCCTCATATGAGGCTAGGGTAAGCAACCCTCACCAAGCCCTCTCTAGCAGTAGTCTCCGACCATTAACAAAATCGAAAGAAAGATACAAAAAAAAAAAGGAAAAGTTAAGAAAATTTTCATAATTTGTCTATGTTAGCATCAGTCACGTCACGTAGGACGATCAGTGTTGACTGGGACTCCACATCAACATTTTCTAATATGTCCGGAATAATTACATCAACAAATTATTAAATGATTTATGATTAAATTAGCATAAGTGTAATAAATTTAGGATATTTTTTGAATTTCTCAGTACTATGTGTGGTTGTTTCTTCTTAGATTCAAGATAGGGCGAAGTTTGCTGAGCAGCCTCAACATCACCGTCTTGTATTCACTTTCATAAGCTGTGACCATCCCTTTCACTAGCACAAGGATTAAGGGCGCATTACCCTTTCTGTGTGAGACCTTTGTATATTGTTTTTATTTTTTATTTTTTAATTCTGTCTTGCATTTGATGATATATGCAATCGGGTCCCACTAATTTGTTCTATTGACACAATTTGCCCTTACGCCCTCCATTGTTGTACTTAATTTCACCAATTCGTCGACGTCTATATAATGGCTTGGTGCGAACGGCTTCCACTCAGTAAACACGGACAGAAGCACAAAGGTCCTAAAACGGACAAAAATTACGCGAGACACAGTTTGAGAGAGTTTTTTTCCAAATGAAGGGAGTGCTTTGGCTTATAACGGTGGCTGTGGCCTGGTGGTTTCCACAAGGCGGAGCTCCCGCCTTCCCTGGAGAGTGCCAATCCTCGTGTGGGAACGTGAACATATATTATCCGTTTGGGCTCGAAACCAATTGTGTGAGGTCCGCGGATTTTTTGCTCAATTGCACCAACATCGAAGGGAGCGGTGTCCAGCTACTGTCGGGGAATCTTACGATCCGCAGTATCTCGGTTGGGGACTCAACCATGGTCGTCAACCTTCCCGAAGCATACGAGTGCTACAATCAGAATGGCACGCTAGCAAATAACAGTCGTCTGGCCATCGGTCTATCTTCAAATCCACGGTACAGAATCTCAGAAACCCAGAACAAGCTGACCGTCCTTGGCTGCGACACCCTCGCGTCCGTGGCCAACAGTAAAGGGGCGTTCGGGAGCGGTTGCATCTCCTACTGCAGCGACAACGTCAACATCACCGAGAAGACCACTTGCTCCGGTCAAGGCTGCTGTCAAGCATCCATCCCAAAGGGGCTCCGGACGCTCAGCATTAGCATCTCTCCCACCGACCAAAACGGGTCGAACTCGCCACCCAACCGCTGTGTGCGGGCCTTCGTGGTGGACAACAAGTCATTCAATATCTCGAACTGGACCCTCCCGAGTTTCGAGGACGTGGGCAACACCCCGAGCCTTGTCCTGGACTGGATGGTCGAACCGGACGTGAATTGCCGAAAGGCCGAGCGGAACAAGGCGAGCTATGCCTGTGGCAGCAACACGAAATGCGAGAGCTTCGGATCGGGCTATCGGTGCGTTTGCAACAGAGGGTACGAGGGGAATCCCTACAATCGCAAAGTAGGGTGTACAGGTAACTAACGCATATGACTCCCCATGCCTTATGGCACTCGAATGAATTATGTAAATAACTAATTAATTAATCACCTTCCTAAACCCGGATAAAGAAGTTAGTGTATCCATATACTGATTCCATCTAATTTTACCCATTTAATTAGCCGCCGTTTAATTTGCACCACTCTTTCTCTCTCTCCTCAACCTATTGCTCCACTCTTCAGCTTGCACCTGATGCCGGTCAACATCATTTCTAGCGACTCTGTCCCCACTTTGCAATGATAAGCCTGCCTTGTCCCTCAAACCTCTCTTCCCCAACCCCCAACCCCTTCTCCCCTTGGGGCCTGTCTACATTCATTGAACGTGGTAAACACTTATTAAAGTGCATCTAAATGGACAGATCTGACGAGCCCATCATTTTTAGGGATACATATGCATCTTAGGACATCCCCCTCGTCCATAGAATGGTGGCTCAAATTAATAGAAGTATGTATACATGTCAAGATCAATGCCCTCCTTCCTAGGTTTAGTCGTTGTCCCTAATGACCATATCTAATATGGCAACAATACTCACCTCGCTCTTGCAACATAGGGTTCAGGCATCATAGCAAAAGTTAAGAGGCAGCGTTGATCTCCATTGATGGCAAGGAACAATGTCATTGTTGAGCTCGGATTCGACTTAGAGAGACACTTAGAGTATAGAAATATGAGATATCTTAAGAGATAGTGGGTGTCCATCACAATACTATAAACGAAACCTAAATAGCAAAGTGTTAACTGATTAAAAGTCCATGCAACGACTTATTCAAAATGTTTTTGCCATTAATTGAGATAACGGTTCAATTTCTATCCTGCATGATGCAGACATCAATGAATGCAAGGACCGAAAAACATACCCTTGTCATGGAAAATGCAAGAATATGCCCGGGAACTACACATGCCTGTGCCGACTTGGAAAGAAGGGTAATGCTAAAAAAAGTTGCAAAGTTTCCGCTTTGGGCATAACGGTTCCAGGTAATTTCATGTATATCCCGTCATCATTCACTAGATGATTCATATTCTATTGACTTATTTTTGAAACCAACTCACCTTCAACGATCACACCCATGGATTGGATTGGGGCTATTTCCTTTTTTCTTTTTGCCAGATCCTTTTACAGTAATAATTATTTAGATATGTAGATCTTGGTTGATTTAGATTTGGGTAAAAATTGTTCCCTTTAGGTATCCTGTGGTGAATGGTTTACGAAATTTCAATTAATTATTCGTTAGAAGAGAGAAACATAAAAAAAGATAAAAGAAAGGAAGAAAAGGAGTACAAACAGACAGTTTTCAAGAGTGAAGCAATTAGACACATAACAGATCCTCGTACATTGCTCATGTAATTTGAGATTACGCCAATAGAGTACGGTGTGAAAATCTATGTTTTAATTGAAATATTGTAGTGGATTGCCAAGTCATAAATATATATTATCTGATTTTACATATTTACAGTTAATAAAATTATATATACACACATATTAAAAATATATATTTAAATGTGAAAATTTTGGATAATAATACCTGAAAAAAAAAAAGGGAATGGATCTTAAAATTAAGAATGATTGGAGGGCGCAAGGATTTGTGCCCCGCGGGACACCACCTTGAATGGGGCAAAATTTCCCTAGCGAAAAATGGCATGTAAGACATTAGGCAAGACAATAGTAGAGGCGGGCGGGATGAGGTAGGCCACACTGTCAATTGGCAATTCATCCCGTGTACCATTTGAAAAAAGATATATACATATTTATCTTTAATTTTATTTGCAATATTTGTTACAAAAACTGAAATAACAAAAATAATGAAACCCCAAGAACAATCTCTTCTCCCCAAATGTGTTGCTTTCATAGAAGATGCAAGGTCGCAAAGTGGTAAGCAATGGGGTACAATTGTTTTCCAGGCACCTCATCTTCATATTTAATTACGTTGTCTGATGCGTAAAGGTTGGAACTTATTCGACTCTGTAACAAAAGCAACCCATGATGCCACTCTGTTTTTTATGAGGATCCACCCATGAGGCTTTCTTTCTAATAAAAATAATAAAATAAGAACAGAAAAATGTCAAATGATAAGTGGATTAATTCTTTCTGAAGAAAAAATTGATTCTGTGGCGATGAACGCGCCCTCCAGTGTCCATCCCTAGTTAAAACTAGTCTTAGAAAAATAATCAATTTGTAAATAATAAATGTTTTTCATCTCTAATCATAAGACATCTCGCTGTTGACTGATGGGTTATAAATTATACGCATTAGCCATATGGGAATTTGGATGATTTATATGTTCGTAACCCCATCAGTTAGAGTTTCCTCCAATAAGATGGACAAAAAAACATTTAATCGTGTAATGACATGTGTCAAGTTTTTAAACAAGGACTTTTATAAGATTTCTTACACCAGAAATAATGCGGAATGCATTTGTTACAAAAACCATTTTTGTCATTGTTTAATTGGGCGATTATATTTTGAGATAGTGACTAACCATCCAAGTCTTACGGTGATAGACGGGGATTATGTAAAAAGAGATTAAATGGGATGTGTTCTAAATTGATTTTTTTGAATGAAGTGTGTGGATTGTATAAGGATTACATGCTTGAATCATTAATTTGGTAACATATATTCTTTGGCAGTGTTGGCTGTTTCCTTCTTTGGCATGACTATGACTGCTTCAGTCTCGTTCACGATGAGGGTGAGACTCAAAATGATCAACTTCAAACGAAATGGAGGAGAGTTCTTCCAAGAGCGCAAAGTTCGAATCTTCCCAGAGTTGGAGCTGGCAAAAGCAACCAACAACTATAATGACTGCAATAAACTCAGCAACAACAGTTTCGGTTCCGTTTATAAGGGGACACTAGAGGAGCACAGGGACACCATGGTTATTCGGGACACCGTGGTTGTGGTCAAGAAGCCTAAAGATGTGGACAAGTCCCTACTAAACACGAAGTTCCAGAGCGAGCTTGAAATTCTGATGAACATAAGGTGCAAAAATGTGGTGAAGCTCAAAGGCATATGTTTGGAGACTAAAATACCGTCGCTGGTTTATGAATATGTTCCGAACGGCACCCTCTTGGAACACATCCATCCAGCTGAGTCGACCCGCTTCAAATCTTCGACCATCTTTAATTCATGGAAAAGCCGCTTCAAAATAGCCGCTGAAGCTGCTCTTGCACTCGATTATATGCACTCCAGCATACAACCCCCAATCTTTCATGGCAACATCAAGTCAGCAAACATACTTCTGGATGGAAACAACTCGGTGAAAATATCCGATTTTGGAACCTCGATACTCATATCACCGGAGCATAGACATATCATAGCCACTCAGAAAAAAGACTCGTTGGGCTACATCGACCCGGAATATTTAATCACCGGTGAGCTAACAATTCAGAGCGATGTATACAGTTTTGGGGTTGTCCTTGTGGAATTGCTCACGAGAAAGAAACTTAATGCCACCGAGCCCAAACTTAATGCCTCCGAGCCCAAGAATTCGATCACTACTATCCATCGTTTCATCTCTTCCGTGCGTGAAATGCGCGCCTTGAAGGATGACACGCACGAGTCACTGGCCGATTGTGAGGACACAACCTCTTCCTTGAAGCGTGACACGCGCGAGTCGCTGTTCGATTTTGAGGACACAACCTCTTCCGTGAAGCGTGACACAGGCGATCCGCTATCCGATGTCATAGACTTTGAGGGCGCTAGTCCAGATGAAAAGGAGAGAGTACGAAGAGTAGCCGAGATTGCAGAGAGGTGCCTGGAACAAAGCGGTGCGAACAGGCCGCAAATGAATGAAGTGGCTCGGCTACTCGCTGATATTGCAACAGTTGAAGGAGAGAATGAAGACCCCAAAGGCACAAATGTTGTAGATGTCTCCTCCTTTGTCCAGAAGAACCAAGACGCGACATCAAGTTGTCTTTCCTGTCTGGGATTGGATTCAGATTCTTTCTGCAACTGATCCTTTATCACCATGGTGACATGTCTTTCAGTTTGTCCATAAGGACTTCTAGGATTGATTGTGTGCTTTAAATATATGTTATGTTTGCCATTTGCTTTTGGACTCTATATTTGTGGAAGCATCTTTGCAAGTTCAAGTGCGAGAATCTAATATAATATATGTAAAAGTTGTGTATGGCCTCCAACATTATCATTATCTCTCTTCCCATTTATCTTTTCTTCTTTTTTCATAATCTCTTTACATTATTCTATTCGATTGAATAAGCAAAAAGTGTTCTTATCCAAATCTATATGGGAGGATTGTTGGAAATTTTCCGATAATGGGCTTACATTAATTAATTAATTTTCTATTTTATATAATCGGGTTAATGGATATTCCAATATATGTTAAACCCTCAAGTGATCTTATTGAATTGGGTTTTGGCATCTATTAATTACGGGCCTAATTGAGTAGCAAAGTGTAGGCAATTGTGTTTAACTGAAGCCCGTAATGGGAGGGGCCCAGTTGACACGCTGTTAATTAGGATTTGCTAGGTCCCCTCTCTAGCCTATAAAAGGGTAGGTTATACCTATCAGTCGTTGATTCCCATTAAAGCTGCTAAACCGAAATAGGTCAAAGAAAGGAAGAACCGGCATACCGACAAATCACTGATCATATCAAGTTGATTCGTTTTCAGTCAAGTAAGGCCATGGCTCAAATAGGTATGTGTTTAATTCCGCTGTACATATTCGAATTCTTGGTGTTTTACAATCATGTATGAATCGAATTCGTTCTTAATTTAATGATTGTTCATATTAAGAATTATTACATGTGGTATCAGAGTCTGTCATATATGATTGTATAACCCAAATTTTTTTTTATGAACAAATTCGAAATTTTCTCCCTTTAACCTAATATTGTCGTTATTTTCTCATGCGGATTCTTTCATCGATTGATTCTGAAACCTTAGGGTTTTTATTCTACATGTCGAGATCTTTCCAACCATATATAATTTATGGATTTTCGTCGAGAATTGAGAGAGAATTTCGAATTTGAAATTCTAGGGTTTGTACCTTGAAAAGTTCCGAATTTTTTTTTAAAATTACTTGCAATTGAATGATTTATCTTATAAATTGATGCATGGGTATTGTTATATATATGCTTTATAATTGATTAGTTGCATTAAAGTGAGTTTTTTCTGGCCTTAAACTTGAGAAAATTGATTTTCGGCCATGGGTATAGGATTCGAAAATTTTGAAGCTTCAATATTGATGATTTGTTCGATTAATCTTCGTTTAAATCACTCTAATCAATTTATAATGGTGTTATAATCAAAACCCATGAAAAACCTAACACAAATCAGGCATAAAATATGATTTTTTTTTAGCTTCGGGTCGAAACCGGGTCAGGTGACCCGGTTTGCAGACCTCGGGGCTCCGGCTGGAGGTTGAAGAAGGCCTCCAGCCGGGCCAGGCCATCTTCTAGGCATAAGCCCAACGAATTGGGCCTGTTTTTCGACCTACTGAAAATTCTGGGCGCAAGCCCAGAATCTGGGCCTTCTGGAAAGAAGCCCAGCCGAGCCAAAGGGCCCTGGGCTTTTTCTTTTGGCTGGGCACAAGCCCAGATTTGGGCTTCTGGAAGAAGTTGGGCGCAAGCCCAGCTTCTGGAGTTTGGGCAGAAGCCCAAGTTTCTAGGCTTCCATGGATTCTGGGCGCAAGCCCAGAATCCGGGCTTTTGGTAGAAGCCCCGCGGGCCGGTGACCAGAATTTTCTGGCCCGAGCCCGCTGGGCCTAATAATACATAAATAAATAATAAAATATTAAATGAAAATGAAAATTCAAAAAAAAAAATTTGCGGCAAAAATTGTTGTTTAATGCAATATGATTTTGGGAAGCACATATTGTTAAGTGCTTCATATTGATAAATTTTGGGCATTAATTAAATGGAACATTATAAAATTTTTGGAGTTCCTATTCATGTAAATTAGTATATACAATTACCTGCCCAAAGGGGGTTATTGTGTATATTAATTTGAAAAATTGCATGAAGATAAATTCCCACTTTAAATGGATGGGGATGTATAATTGGAAAAATATTTATCCGCCCAAAGGGGATAAATTTTTTGAAAATTATATGTAATTCCCCTCTATATTAATATAATAGAGATAATTGATGGGGATGTATAACTCAAAAGTTTTATCTTCCTAAAGGGGATAAATTTTGGAGTTATGTGTAATTCTCCTCTATGTCGAGATAATAAAGATGTATAATTTAAAAGGTCTTGTTTGCACAAAGTGAATAAGCCCTTGATAATTATATGTAATTCTCCTTATCGTCTCTATATATTGATATTATGGAGATGTATAATTTAAAGGATTTGTCTGCCCAAAGGGGACGGATTCTTGACAATTATATGTAATTCTCCTTATTGTTGTTTTACAATCTTCATGCTATGGAAAATAATGGTGTATTACACGCTCTGCCTAAAGGAGAGTTTATAATATACTGATTATTTTGTGGAATAATTTATTGCCCATAATTAATCATATTGCATTATGTGTGACAAATTGTTACTTTTACTGTGAACAACAATAATGCCACGGTTGAGATGTTAACTGGATCAAACTTCAAGAAGTGGAAGCAAGATATAGAGTTTGTTTTAGGCATTATGGATATGGACTTGGCACTACGTGAGAATGAACCTCCCAAGCCCAATGATCAAAGTAGTGCAGAACAAAAGACCCATTATGTTAGATGGGAAAAATCTAACTGACTGAGCCCCATTGCTATGAAGAGATCCATTGCTGAGCATCTTATTATTAGTTTACCGAAAAATACGAATGCAAGAAAATTCCTTGAAGCAATGGGAGAACGATATAGAATCTCCGACAAGGCTGAACCTGGAAACTTACTGCATGAGTTAACAAATATGAGATATGATGCTGTTGTGGGTGTTAGAGAGTTTATACTGAAGATGGTCTACATTCAGTCCAAACTCAAAACCCATAAAATTGTTCTTTCTGAAGATTATATTATGCATCACGTCTTAAATATTTTGCCAGCTGAATTCAGCCAGATTAAGACTGCTTATAACGCTCAGAATGAGACTTGGAGCGTTAATGCCCTAATTTCGAAGTGTGTGACTGAGGAGAAGTTGAAGAAGGAGAAGAATGAGTCGGCCCACATAATTGCTAATGCCAAGTTGAGTTCCTCTAGAGGAAAATGGAAGCCTAAATGGTCAAATGTTCATGGTCCAAAGAAAAGCCAAGACTTCAAGAAAAATGGGAACAATGGGAGAAATGGAGATAAGAATTTCAAGTATTTTCGCAGCAAGAAGCAGATACTAGAGATATGGCTGCGAATGAAATTCCCTAGACGAATGATCCGACTCCAAAAATGTCTGTAAGGAGATCACAACGACAAAGAAGATCGGCACTTCAAGATGATTATCATGTCTATCTTGGAGAAGCTGATTTTAACATTGGACATATAGTTGATCCGACGACCTTCAAAGAAGCTCTTGATAGTGATCAGGCAAATAAATGGTTAAGAGCGATGAAGGACGAGATGATTTCCATGTCAAATAATCAAGTATGGGAACTTGTCGATTTACCTGATGGGCATAAAAAGATTGGCTGCAAATGGGTATTCAAAATCAAGAAAGATAATAAATGCAACATAGAGAGATTCAAAGCGAGGTTAGTCGCAAAGGGGTTTACGCAGAGAGAGGGCATTGATTATACTGAAACTTTTTCTCCGGTGTCCACTAAAGACTCATTTCATATAATTATGGCATTGGTGGCTCATTTCGACTTAGAGCTTCACCAAATGGATGTCAAGATGGCTTTTCTAAATGGAGACCTAGATGAAGAAGTATATATGCAGCAACCTGAAGGGTTTAAAGAAGCTGGAAAGGAGAATATGGTGTGTAGGCTTCAGAGGTATATTTATGGTATCAAACAAGCATCACGTCAGTGGTACTTGAAATTTGACAAAGTTGTGAGATCATATGGTTTTGAAGAAAACAAGTTTGATCAATGCATCTACATGAAAGTAAGTGGAAGTAAATATATTTTCTTAGTACTTTATGTAGATGACATTTTGCTTGCTAGTAGAGATATTGATCTATTAAATGACACAAAAAGTTTTATGCCTGCAAAGTTTGATATGAAAGATCTTGGGAAAGCCTCTTTTGTTTTAGGCATTGAAATTCATCGTGACAGATCTAAGAAGGTTCTGGGATTATCTCGGAAAAGTTATATAGATCGTGTTCTGAAGAGGTTTAATATGCAAACCTGCAAGGTTGGTGAAACTCCTGTTGTGAAAGGAAATAAATTGAGCATAGAACAATGCCCCAAAAATGATATTGAAAAGGAAGCAATGGAGAATGTTCCATATGCTATTGCAGTTGATAGTCTTTGTCGCGACCTAAGATTTCTCGAAAATAATAATAATAATAAGTTTAGGGGTATTGTTAATTTCTGGCCAACGGGCCTTCATTAACTTGAGCTCTCCCAAGCCCATACCCCGCGCGACGTGGGATATCGTGAAAGTCTTTTAATGAGGAGTCGCCACTAGCCTATTGGGGTCGGCTAGGAACCAAGTGAGACATGGGAGCGTGTCTCACATTTTACGCAACCAGAGAGTCTAGGATCGGAGACTTGATTACGTTAGTCATGCGGCTAACGCCCTTTCGGTACCTAACTTGACCGTGCATTAGTGAGATCTTGGCAACATATTTAAGGAAACTAAAGTCTGTCATAACCGTCCTAAGGTAAGGAAATAGTGTCCAAAATATCATTGCAAAATAAAGCACTAGAGAAGAGCCCTATTGTACAGCCCTAAAGGCTTATTCAATTTTGGTATTTTTTTTAAGGGTTTTATAATTTTTTGTAATTTTTCTGATTTTTCTGATTTTTTTATATTTTTAATATTTTTAATATTTTCGAATTTTTTGACATTAAAGAAAACAAGCTTTTAAGATTTTCTGATATTTTTTGAATTTTCTGAAATTTTAAGAAAAACATTTATTACTGTTTTTTGGAATTTTCTAATCTTTTTTAATTAATTTTTTTGGAATTTTTGAATATTTTAATATTTTCGAAATTAAAAAAACGAAATTTCCAGATTCCTGAATTTTTCATGCATTTTCTGAATTTTCGAATTTTTTATGATTTTTAATATTTTTAATATTTTTCTGGAATTTCTGAATTTCTGGATTCTTTTTGTTTTTTTTTTAATTTATTAAAAAGGTAATTCGGACCGGGTCGGGTGACCCGGCCCTTCTAAACCGACCCGGACACTATCGATCCGGGCCGGGCCGGCCCTAAGGCCCCCACACGAATTTTTTTAAAAGAAACCCATTAATAACAAAAATTAAAATAGCCCATCAACAAAAGAGGATAAAACGGCCCATGTCCAATTTCTAAAAATTCGGCCCAACTATTCAGCCCACATCAGATGATCAGCCCTAATTCAGACTAGGCCCACTCGAAAATATGCTCAGCCCATTTCAACCTTTTAACAGAAATTTGGCCCAAGTCTAAAAATAAACAAAATGGCCCAATGGCCTTATCTAAGCCCAGTGGCCAAATTCAACCGACCCGACCAATCGAACCCTACCCGGTACATACGTTGCCCGACCCGGTTCTTGACCCGGATCGGAGCTGCCGTCGCTCTCCTTCAGATCTTCTTCGCGGCACCGATGGGTGGCGGCTGGGCGCGTCCCGACATGGCCACGGCAACCGGCGGCGACCAGCAGGCGGCCCCAGGGTCGACGACGGTCGGCAGCACGGACGGCGCGGGGCTCAGCGGAGATCCGCAGCTGGGTCATCGTGGGATAGCATGGGCGGCGATCTTGAGCGCGGCCGGCGATGGGAGCAGCGCGAGCCACCAACAAGCCTCATCGTTGGCGGTTGAACGGCGTTGGTGCCGGATCAGTGTGGTGATGGAGCCCGGTCTCGCGTTGCTTGACTGACGACGACGCTCGATCGACGGCTCTTTCTCTCTTCCGATTTTTCTCAGTTTTTTTTTAGATCCGCCTCCCTCGCTGCTCCGGTCACTCGGCTGGCGGTCGGTTGGAGTTCCGCCTCCCTAGATGTCTCTTCCTGGAAGCCTTCCAAGCCCTTGCTTCTCCTCCGACGGTCGCCGAGGAGTTGTCCAACTTCGACGTCGTGCTGCCGCTGCGTTTCTGCCCTCTCTCTCTCAGATCTGCCACGGATCGCTGCCTCTCTCTGCTCAAATCTGAAAATCGTCGCCCTCTTCTTGCTCGAGCTGCTCCTAGTTCCGCTTTCCGCCTATACTCGATTTCCCTCTCAGATCTGGATTAAAACCCAGAACCCCAACTCTCTCTCGCTGGCACTTTCTTCTCCTTGCTGCCCCCTCGAGCTCTCTCTCTCGGATCTCACTCTCGACGAAACTCTCTCTCAGTCCTTTCTCCATGTCCGAAGGCCATAACAGACCTCGCCGGAAAATTTTTCTCCGAAATCTAGAAAGACCCGGCTCCTCTCCCCTGGCTCCCAGAATCGTCTCCCATTCTCTTCTCTGTTTTTCGCCGTGTGTCCGCAGTGGGGGTCGCGTCCGAGCGGCTCCGTTGCCGCCTGCCACTCGTTCGTCTCCCCCTCAAACTTCCTCTCTCCTCTGTCCGCCTCTGCCTGCACTGATTCTGCTTACTTCCTCCTCCTCCCTTCCTCTGCTGACTTGCTGCTATTGCCTTCTTCCTGCCGTGCTCTCTCTTCCCTCCTCTTTTCTTTTGGTCTTTTTTCCGTTTTTTTTTTCTGCGTTGCCGACCTACTGCTGCTGCTGCCGTCTTGCTTCTGCCGACTTGCTGCTGCTGCTGCCTTCATTTTTTATTTTTCTTTTTGCAGGTGGCCGTTGCCGTGTGACGGTGAAGGAGGGAAGAGGAAGAGAAAGGCACGGGCTGGGCCGAAAAGGGAAAAAGAAAAGCAGGCCAGGCCCGCTTGGGGAAGGGGAAAGAAGAAGAGAAAGGGGCAGGGCAGGCCCAGCCTTGGCCCGCACCCACGTTTTTTTTTTTTTTTTCGAAATTTCAATTTTTTATAAATATAAGCAAAATAAATAAGCAACTAAAACATGTAAACAAAAATTAGGGTGTCAACAGTCTTATATATGCACAAGTTTGCACCAAACCTGATATTGCTTTTGCTGTGAATACTCTTGGGAGATATCTATCGAATCTAGGTCATGAACATTGGATTACAGCTAAGAAAATGATGAGATATCTGCAACGAACAAAAGATTTCATGCTTGTGTATAGCAAAGTAGATGACCTCAAGGTGATTGGATATTCAGACGCTGATTTTGCTGGTTGTTCGGATGACAGAAAATCAACTTCTGGATATATTTTTATGATGGCTGGGGGTGCTATTTCTTGGAAGAGTGCAAAGCAAACCTTGGTTACAAACTCTACAATGTATACTGAGTTTGTAGCGTGTTACGGAGCTTCAACTCAAGCTGTTTGGCTTAGAAATTTGATCTCTGAATTGTGGGTTGTGAACTCTATTACTAAACCTATGGTGATCTATTGTGACAACACTACAACTATGTTTTTTTTCAAGAATGACATGATCAGCAATGCGTCCAAACATATGGAGATCAAATATTATACTGTTAAGGACTTAGTCAAAAATGGAGACATTGTGATAGAGAATATTAAAACTGAGTCCATGTTGGCTGATCCCCTAACAAAAGGCTTACAACCCATTTTGTTTAAAGAACATGTAAAGAATATGGGTGTTTTAGAGTCTTTTGATCTTTTTTGTTAGTGGGAGCTATATAGTTTGTATTTCTAGATATTATAGTTATAGACAAACTAATAATGCTTTTATAATGTCTATTAAAGCATTTACTTTTGATGATCAGTATTATTGATTTTATCGTTATCCTTTCTTCTGTCGACTGAGAAATGGAAACATGAAACAATATCTTTAAACAAATTTTAGTTTAAAGACGACTGGATGTCACTGATTATGAGATCTCATGTTGGATTGTGATATAGTTGTGCAATTTCATGTTGTTTAGAAATCGCACTGAGGCAATTTCATGTTGTTTAGAAATTGCGCTAATGCAGTTTCATGTCGTTGAGAAATTGCATTGAGGACCGATAAGAAATAGTGTATATTTTGATCACATGTTGGCACTATTTCTTACTACACTACTAGGCCCATGATCCATGAAAATATAATGTTTATTATATGTGATTATGGAATGTCATGTGTTGCGGTATTTTCTTAACACATTGATCGCCATAGTCCTATAATGAGGTTATATAGAATTGGATTGGTTTTGAGATGCTATTATTGGAATATTATTTTTCAAAATTGTGGCAACATAAAACAAATTTTCAGTTATTAACCCGAGTGTGTCGTTTTCAAAATTAAAATCATTTTCAAAATAAAACAAATTAATTAATATAGCCCAAGTGGGAGAATGTTGGAAATTTTTCGATAATGGGCTTATATTAATTAATTAATTTTCTATTTTATATAATCGGGTTAATGGATATTCCAATATATGTTAAACCCTCAAGTGATCTTATTGAATTGGGTTTTGGCATCTATTAATTACGGGCCTAGTTGAGCAGCAAAGTGTAGGCAATTGTGTTTAACTGAAGCCCGTAATGGAAGGGGCCCAGTTGACACGCTGTTGATTAGGATTTGCTAGGTCCCATCTCTAGCCTATAAAAGGGTAGGTTATACCTATCAATCTCTGAATCCCATTAAAGCTACTAAACCGAAATAGGTCAAAGAGAGGAAGAACCGGCATACCGACAGATCACCGATCATATCAGGTTGATCCGTTTTCAGTCAAGTGAGGCCATGGCTCAAACAGGTATGTGTTTAATTTTGCTATACATATTCGGATTCTTTGTGTTTTACAATCATGTATGAATCGAATTCGTTCTTAATTTAATGATTGTTCATATTAATAAATATTACAAGGATCACAAGATCAAGAAGAAGAATTAGAGAATTTACTTGATAATAACTTTAAGGAGGGCTTAGAATTTTATTTTATTTTTAAAATTGCAACATGAAATTTGATCCTGCGACCCCTTCGTCCAAAAATTTGGGTACCATCTCTCTTTTTTGTTTTTTTTTGTTTTTTCCTTAAATGATAGCTTCTTCGTTTTACAGATACCGCACGCTAAGGCTCGAACGGAATCAGACAACTAGGCCCTTATCATATAAATTGGACCACATTTGAGCTATTAATTGGCCCAGTTTTGCATCCTTATTGGGCTCTTGTTTGGGCCGGTATGAAAATTAATGGTCCTATGGGTGTGCTGCTTGGGTCTTAGTCCAACACAAATTAGGTCTTTATAGCGGTCCATGGGGGGCTATTTGTACCAGCTTATGGCCCATGTCACTCTGTTTAAAAAATAAATAAAAAAGCCCCAAGAGTGTGAATCGGAAGTGAGCGTCGGTTTAGGATTTATACAGTGCTGACCTAGCCTGGGCTCAGCTAGTAACGTTTGCGCGAGTCCGCTACCACATACTTGTAGCGTCCGATTAATGATGACTACGAGCATATTTGTCTGTTCCTAGGAACAAATTCAGAATCAAGCTAAAAGCCTTTTTTTTTTTTTTTGGTAAAGATCAAGCTAAAAGCTTTTTTTTATCTCTTTTCTTTTAAGTTTTTTGTTTCTTTCTTTTTTCCACCTCTTCTTCCTCTTGCTGGTAGAAGAAGAGAAGGATAAAGACAAATAAAGAAAAAATAAAGAAAAATATAAAAATATAACCAAATTATTAAGAAAATTTAAGGATCACACCAAACGAATTTCTATTTCAAAAATAGAAATTTTGGATAATTACCAAATACTTTCAAATGCTTAAAAATTCGTTTAGGAAATAGAATTAGAAAAAACTATATTTTAGTAGAAATTGTTCTCGAAAATAAAATAATTATCGAATGCACCTTAAATCATTACAGGTAAAACTCCTCTTAAGACTTATTCAAGGGAGGGTGATTACAATAGAACGAAACATAAACAAAAGATTCATAACAAAGAAAGGAAGATACTGCGAGAAGAATCAGAGGCCTTTATCCCATAACCCCGACATAAATTCTACTATAGTATGATTTTAGCAGCAACTCAGCTCTTCCAAAAACGTTAGCAACATTGATCAACTAAGCCTGCATGGAGGCAGCTCGTTGTTCAAATTAAGTCCTACAACTTGTGCACAGCTTCCCTATAAGATTTGTTTTAGTGATTTAACCATAAATAGTGATGGGAAATGTCGTATACAGTGATTACCTACAAGTTGATTAAACAGATTTTTGCAGATCCGAGTACATGCTCATCCTATTTGATAAATTTGATGCTTAAACATAGTTGGGATAAACTCTCATCCGATGTGGTGAGTTTGATGCAAGTTGGGAAAAGATAAAAGAAACATTTCATGCTCATCTAACACTACCTTTTCCTCGTAGTAGCCCAAAACGACGAACGAAGCGTATTGAACATTCCCCTCAAAATCACTCCCATAGAACTAAAATCGAAAAGAAAGCAGAGAACTCCGCATCGTCAATTGGAGAAAAGCTTAAGACGTACCAATGGATTCGGTACACGACTAGGCATATCAAACGGGACAATCCAACATCTCCAGAACTGATCAAGAAAACAATTCGCATAAAGTTCCTCTTCGTGCACCCACCCAAACGTCTAGGTGCAACACAATCTTTCAAAACTCGAACCTAAGGTCGATTAGAATCCACAACACGTTAAACATCACAAACTACTTTTTTGCACCATATTGGTATGTCACCGATCTATAAAATGAATTAAGAACATCCCGGAATCTCCATCTTCCCAGGCAGTCCTGATCATATCTAATCTTCAAACACTGTCCAACATTTCACGGTTAAATGGACTCCAAATTACGTTTCCTCAAGAGGATGCCAGAACAGAGGCATGTTTCCAACTAAAACGAAGTACGATTATTGAAAGTCCAGCGTAGCAAAGAATGCAGATACATGCTGTCCAGAGTCCCATCGACCATTTCGTGTCTTGTTTTCAACTGCAAATGAATAATCAAAGATACAGAAGCGCCAAACATCCATACCAAGCACCCAAACGAAGGGTCAGGAGCCATCAAGATTCAGTGACGACTGAACAAGCCAGGAGGAAATACAGCATATTGCAAGATATACCCGAACAAATATTTTCAACTAATAAAATAATACAATAATTTCAACAGCCCTAAGGAGTCGTGATCAACTTTACAGTTAAAACAAACTCAGTTACTCGTCCAGAGTCGGTATAGCTCGTTTAGCACCCATGAGTCAAAAGAAATTAGAAACCAAAAACCCAAAAAAGGAACAGAATAGTAATAACAAACGTATAACTTACCACATTAGTACTTCCTCTATGATAAAGAATTTCCTAGCTCATCCCCGTTTTGCAGACATCCTCGATTTCAGCATTAGTTTCTTCCCATGGCAAAGTGCATCTTCTCCAGCTCGCCACATATACAGTCATAATTCGCCCAACATCTTTCCTCTCCTCATTCCTGGAATTACTCTCATGCTGCAATACACAGATTTTAACCGGTTTCTATGTCCCAGTTTTCTCCAGAACATCCAGGTCAGAGAAAACTTGGTACTTCTCACATCGCAGCTAATTGAAAAGAGGGGTATGCAGATTCAGATATGCCAAACCCTGCTTAATTTCTTGATGGGTATTTGAAACCTCGCACTTGATAGTCATCTCAAAGCACTCTCTCTCCAGATACAAATGCACTCTAGTCTGCCTTTGTATTTACATTAGCTTCCATTTGCTTCCCCTTATATGTTAGTAGATGTACTCCCTAAATGGCACCATAATGCAAATGTTCCCAATTGAAGGGAGCATGACAACCAACCTTCTGTAAATTTCTGTAGAAGAGGCAAACGCAGATGCAGACGGCGGCAACAAGAAGCATCGAATGGATATAGGGCCGATGAAGAAGACCATGCGAAGCCGGAAATCTCCTACCATATTTTGCTGCCGCGACCACACATCTCGTGCATGAGCCCGCACTTGACTGAGACTGGGCACGCTGGCCAGACTCTTGCGCAACTGATGGCTGCGCTTCCTCCACTTCACTTCCAATTATCACAGAAATTTGACTGTTCCTCCTGTCAGCAAGTTTACAGGACACGAGCTCATTGTAGGAGTGATTATTCCTCATCACAGCATAAGAATACGGCGACTTCCCGTTTGCATCCAGAAGGGAGTTCCAGCCATTTAATCCGATCTAGAAAGAGATAAAAATAATAATAATAATAATAATAATAATAATAATAATAATAATAATAATAAGTGTTAGGACCAATGTAAAGATCTAGCAATCACATGAGCACACGCTTGTGTGCATACGGCTATTCATAACATTTGTCTACTTCATAAACCAAACTACAAATAAAAAAATTCAAAATAAGCAATTAATACCTAAGAATTCAGCATCACGTATGAATAAGATACTGCATGCAATCTTGAAAAGGGAAATGTACGTTATAGATTGGCATTGCTCTACATGGTTACATTATAATACAATTCTGCACGCCCGGTTCAAGAGTTGAATTTCCAACAAAGCCTTCACGGGCTCACTTGATTGACCATCCGCATCTAAGTAGCCTGATACCGATATATCAAGGAGTGTCTTGACCAGGGCACACCAGTCCCTTTCCACTGAGAAAGTGAACAAATATTTGTAGCGGCGGAGAGAATAGTCAGGATCCCCAAGCATCGAAGAGATTGTTTTCCTTTGAAATAGCCATCCAAGTTCGTTCAAGAAATGCAGGATTTCAACTCTCGAGCTGACCCGCCAACCAGAATCTTGATTTCCCTCATCTGGACTACCATCCCTTGATCTTGGCTCTTCCTCCAGCTCAGACTCAAGCAATCTCAATTCCTTGCATATTTTAGCATCAGCTACTACCACAGGAAAACTGTTGCCTTCGAAACTATTTTCAACCTGTTGGTAAAAATCGATGTGAAAGAGACTATGAATACCAGAAACCAAGCCGGCTAAGATGACAACATGTCGAAGTGCAGAAACATCCACCCACCAAACAACATTCCCTCTAATTAAAACAAATCGAAATAAGCCCCAATAAGGGGCATAAATCTAATGGGAGAAGTGCACGAGTTGGACGTAAATATCTGGCACAATGTAGGAAATAGTTATATAAGAGAAGCTCAGTGGCAAAACCGATCCACCTTACTTAGTCCCAATATTATCATGATTTCTTCCCCGCAATAAAAGCGAAGTCTCTTGCCCACCCACCATGGTCAGTGGATATACCGACACCAATTC